>JAOEHY010040711.1:7878-19859 GCA_025447955.1 Psilopsiagon aurifrons
AGCCCTTCCCTGTTGGTGAGCACGAGGTCAAGCATGGCACCTCTCCTTGTTGGCTCCTCTATTACTTGCAGAAGGAATCTGTCTTCCACACAATCGAGGAACTTCCTGGATTGCTTGTGCCAGGCCATACCACCCCTCCAACAGATACCAGGGTGGTTGAAGTCCCCCATGAGAACAAGGGCCTGAGAGCATGAGGCTGCAGATAGGCTGTTCCTATGTGTCAATAGAGTGCTTCATCCACCGAGTCCTCTTGGTCAGGTGGTCTGTAACAGGTCCCCACAACAGTGTCTCCCATCGCTTTTCTCCCTTTAACCCTGACCCACAAAGTCTCTGTCGACTGCTCACCTGTCCCCAGACAGAGTTCCATACTCTGCAGCCTATCCCTAACATAAATAGCAACTCCTCCTCCCCGCCTACCAGGCCTGTCTTCCTAAAGAGCTTGTAACCTTCCACTCCAACACACCAGTCATACGAGCCATCCCACCATGCTTCTGTGATGCCTATGATATCATACCCCCGTAAATGTGCACACATCTCTAATTCCTCTTGTTTGTTCCCCATGCTACAGGCATTTGTATAGAGACATCTGAGCCAAGCTCCAATTGAAGCCAGCTCACTGGCTGGAGTACCTGGAATATCTCTACATTGCTTTGAAGATTTACTGTAGGTGCTGGCAAGTGACTGTGCGTGTTGGGATGGAACGATGCCCACCTCCCCCAACACATCTAGTTTAAAGCATCCTTGACCAGTCTGGCAAGCCTCCTACCAAATCTACTCTTCCCTTTCTTTGTCAGACCAGCTCCACCGGCCCCCAGTAGACCTGGCCTACTAAATTGAATCCTGTGTTCAGGGTATCCAGACCCCTGGCTATAGCACCACCTTTCTAACCACTAATTAACCTGGCTAATCCTCCTAGATTTTTTAAGTTCCTGCCCTGTATCATGGAGAATTGATGAAAAGACAATCTGAGCTCCAGAGCCCCTAAACACCTCTCCCAGAGCTCTGTAGTCCTCCTTTATTTTCTCTGGGCTACTGCTATCTATATCAGTAGCACTCACATGGATCACTAGAAGAGGGTAACAGTCAGTGGGATCGAATAGATCTGGTAACTTCCCTGCAATATCCCTGATCTGAGCCCCTGGTAGTCAATACACCTCCCTTGAAACTGGATCAGGCCAACAGATGGGTGCCTCTGTTGATTCAGAGTAGAGTCCTCTACTACTACAGCCCGCTACTTTTTCCTGGCAGCACCAATAATGAACTTCTTTACCAGTGCATCAGCTGGTAGTTCCTAGTGGGAGCGTGGCAGCAACGTTTAAAAAGTAATTTTAACTAAATGGATGGAACTTGAAATATATAAAATAAAAACATTTAATAAATATTTTTCTAAAAGTACTATTTTTTTTCCTTATAATTATTATGATTCCTACTCTCAGTGTATACTGGGAAGTGAATTGTTTTCTGCTTTCATTATAAGATTTGAGCTGTATTGTCATCAGAAGTTCAGATTGATGTAACTCAGCTAATAGTTCCCATTGGCACTTTTGCTTAAAAAATTCTCATCATCTTTTGATACAGTAATGTATTAATATATATAAACAGGCAAAAGGAAAGGGAAGACAGTTCCTGCTTCACCTAAAAAAACCTACATCATTATCCCCCATCAATAGGAACAATATCCCTCTCTTTCACAAACATACAACAAAATAAACCCACAAAAATAAATACAGTAACATAAACAAAATAGTCAATCATATAGAAAACAAAATATTAGGTTCTATCTTCAAGATATCCATATTCAAAGAAGCTCAAAAACAGGATGCACTGAAGTGTGGAAATTAAGTGACTTTACTGAAAAAGGTTGTTGGACCAGATGCTGTTCAATTTGTCCTGAATGCAGAAATCCTACAGGCCCACTCTCAAAGGTTTTCCCAGACCAATTTTAGGCAGTGAAAATTAGCTCAGCTTCTATCCAAACAAGCAATGAAAGTTTTTCTTAAGTGTTTCCAATTCTAATTCAAGTACAGAAAGCATAGCAAGACAAAATGACTTTCCTTAGCCCTGATCTGATTCCTTTTTCATTATTTTGTAAAAAAATTTAATTGTTGATGTGGAAGAAGGTGTGCTTGATATTTCATCTAATTGCTCTATAATGAACATCTGTCTCTATGGCTCATTTATATCAGTTGTATATAATACAGCATCTTTTGCTACATACTGCAGAAATTGGTTTCAATTTGGCGCTCTCTTAAAAAAATATCAATAATATAGGGCTAATTTTTTTCAGCAAAACTAGAAGAGAATATTATTTATTCATGAGGCATTACGCAAAATTCATTAGCACAGATGTTACTGCCTGCACAAAGAATTCCAAATGAACATGACGGGTTATAAATTTAAACTAAAAATGATTAGTAATGCAAAACTTAATGACTGCAGAAACAGGACTATGTAAAGTCATGACATTGTGTACGGTATTTCTCTCTCATGAGCTATATTAAATACATATTTATGGATTGTGTCAAGCTGTATCTATGGAGGCATATCAGAAATGAGCCAAAACTCACATATATTATTAGTGGCCAAAGCAGCCACTTAGTGAAACAGCATGTTAGTGCATACTCTATGCCAGGGGAAGCAGCATCATTAAGCAGTCTTTCCAGGGCACTTTTGGAATATGTAAATTATGGTTTTCTGACTGCATTTTCATTGGCAGTTCAGCTGATGTCTTTAATAGTGTTAATATATCTACTGAATGCTTAAGGTCTCAAATCATCTATCTGTTTCCAAAAGCGATAAACATGCTGTTAGACACAGGTAATGTATTATTCTGCTAAAAAGTGTTTTGGTAAAATGGACACAGATTTTTCAATCTTTATTAGGAACATGTGGGAGGTTAACTTTATAAAAGCATAATCAGAATTCACATATCCAACACAATCCCAATTGGAACAATAAATCTTGCCTCTAATTAGAGCAGACTGTGACACACTTATTAATTACATGTTACATTTTAAAAAGTATTCAGAAATTACAGTGTGGAGAAAAAGTGCAGCGCTAAGAGAGAATGACTGCAGGTTGACTCTACTGTGTTTTGTTTCTTTCTCTTATTTTGTTACTGATGCTGTTGTTCTTACCAATCATGAAGCTATGAAGTTGCAGTACTTACAAAAGTTATGTTGTACTTACATAACTACGTTATGATGCGTAAACTTACATATAATTTTTATTATTAGGATATATGCCATGATTTCTCCCAGCGTGCTAGTATTGAAGTTCAACACTATGAATTTAATAAATTTATTTTTTTTTAGTCAAATAGCATTTGATTTAAAATTGTAGGTCCAGCAAAGTCCTCTATTAAAATCTCACAAGAAAAGTGTGGGCAAATAATTAGGCAAAGTTCTATGCAAAATTGAGACAAACAAGGCAATCCTGAAATTATCAGACTGTTCTGTCTTTAAAAAAGATAAACTACACTTGCTGCTACCATCTATCTCAAAGGGGAAATTATCCATCTTGTATTTTCTCTTAAGATAAAACCTATTAATTAAACTTTTAACTGAAAGAACAAAATTAGACCTAATTCAGCAGCTAGTTCATAGGAATAAGTTTCAAGGAAAACATACATTGCCAGTTCAAATGAATGAGGTATTATCATGACCTTGTTGCTTGGTGCAGCAGGATTGTTTCTCTTTTGAATGTATATTTGTCGCGAACAGTAGTTCTTTAGATGGCAGACTGGAACTACTCAACTTCTGGAAAATTATTCAGGAAATAAATCTGAAGCAAAAAAAAAATAATTTAAAAGTCCTTTCTGCAAGGTAGACAGTAATTTCAAGAAATATGGGACAACTGAGCAGGACACTTATAAAAAGTCATAATTGAAGTGGAAAAAGCATAAGAAGAATGAGATACAGAGACGAATGGCATATGTTGAAAAGCAGGGAGGAAAACATGAATGCATTATTGAGACAGAATGTCAATAATGAAGATATGACGAAAGATGAAAATAATTTCTTATCTATTAAAGCTACATGAAGGTGTATGCATATAAAAGAACTTCTATAGATCTAAAAAAGGAAGGAAAGAATGAACAATTTTCACATTTTGCCACTTGCATATTACATAAGTCATTCTAGGAAAGTGTGAAATTTATACTATCCGAGGATGTAATTCTTTATATATCATATGTTTTACAGAAAGGAAGGATTGAACTAGATTTAATTTTAAAGTAGATATATAATTGTATTAAAAAAAAAAGAAAAATTTTAAAAAAGAACAGAGGGACAAAAATTTTCGAAGTCAGGAAGTACAGTTTGGTTGGAACTATTACATGTGCTGTTTACATATTATATGATATGCACAAAATACCAGGCAGGAAACTTTTTTATTATTATTTATTTTGTTAATACCATTTAGATATTCAAGATTTTCTTTCAAATGCTACTAATTTTCAAATGATACTAACCAAGAATCTAAAAATGGTTTTTATTTTATTCGCTTCTTCTGTCTTTTTTTTTTTCTTTAATGTGGAAGGATTAGGGAAAGCACTGTTTTATCTCAGTTATTAATAATTTCCATATAAATAGTCATGCAATGCTTGAAGCTTATGCACAAAAGAGTAGGAACATGGATTTAGAGAATCATAGAATGGTTAGGGTTGGAAAGAATCGACTAGTTCCAACCCCCCTGCCATGGGCAGGGACTTCTTACCCTACACCATGTCACCCAAGGCTCTGTCCAACCTGGCCTTGAACACTGCCAGGGATGGAGCATTTACCACTTCTTTGGGCAGCCCATTCCAGTGCCTGAACACCCTCACAGTGAAGAAATTCTTCCTTACCTCTAAGCTGAACTTCCCCTCTTCAAGTTTAAACTCGTTACCACTTATCCTACTGCTACAGTCCCTGATGAGGAGTCTCTCTCCAGCACCCTTATAGGCCCCTTCACATACATTGGAAGGCTACTGCGACGTCTCCTCACAGCTTCTCTTCAGGCTGAACAGTCCCAACTTTCTCAGCCTGTCTTCGTACAGGAGGTGCTCCAGCTCACTGATAGTCCTCGTGGCCCTCTTCTGGACTTGTTCCAACAGTTCCATGTCCTTTTTATGTTGAGGACACCAGAACTGTACACAATACTCCAAGTGAGGTCTCACGAGAGCAGAGTAGAGGGGCAGGATCACCTCCCTCGACCTGCTGGTCACTAGCCTTTTGGTGCATGCTAGCATACAGTTATTTCCTGTGCTGCAAGCGCACGCTGCTGGCTCAAGCTCAGTTTCTCATTGATCAACACCCCCAAGTCCTCCGCAGGCTTGCCCTGAATCACTTTGCTGCCCAACCTGTAGCTGTGCCTGGGATTGACCCATTCCAGGTGTAATATTCATCACTTTCACCATGCAAAGAAAATGATTATTAAAAAAAGGATCATCAATAAAAAAATAAGACATGGTAAGGTAAAATAACAAAGTGCTGTATCACATTAGCTCATGTAAAAACTTCAAGAGTAGAACTTTGTGGTCAAATGCAGACACTGTGTGAACAAATGTTTTACAGCAAGGATCTTCAATGAAAAGAAGATAAAATACCCTGACATGTAACCTAAACCAAAATTTCAAAGGAGGAAAAAAAAATATTTTCCTTGTTTTTCAAGAAATAGATTTTTGCTTCTCACTCTGTCTGTGAAATTCTTTGAAGACCTCAGTCCTTTTCTAAATTGAAAAAAAATCAAAGGAATTTGAGGTAAAGCTACTTGCCTTAAATTCCAAGTTTAAAGATCAGGTAACTTTGAAGACATTTCAGCCCTTCAACTGAAATAAATAATACAGATGCTGGACCTGAGAAAAGCTGAATAACACACAGCAAGATGTTTGAATCTTAAAATATGCTGTTGCCTTTGAAACCCTGTGATACAAACATGCATCACTTTGGAGTCAGAAAAAAAAAAAAAAAAAAGGAAAGTAAAAATAAGAAGAATCCAACATTTCATCCTCCTGAATAAAAGTTTCTTGATGATTATGAACCACATGGAAAACTAAAAGCAAAGAAATACATAGTCATTTATGAAATTTCAGATTGCTTCTAAAATATATTAGTAGTAAAAGATTTTGAGAAATTACACTTCTCATTGATATTAAATATTGCCAATGATTTCATTTGGCACTTTGTCATCTCTGACTTCTGTACATTTAAATATTTTTATGTGACTGTATCTCAAAATCTGAGGAATGATATCTTGAATTCTTAAACATATATTTCATATTTTGAAGAAGACATTTGATTAAACATCTTCATCTTCTCTGTTGCCAAAATAATCAAGAATTTTTCTTTAGTCTAAACGTACAAACACAACTTTCCAATTTGAGCAAATGCCATTCTCAGTAGTGGCCCTGGGGATATGTTTAAAATTAATCTTAAATGTTAGGCCTCACAAGCCCCAGAATTAAGGGGAAAAACATTAACAACATAGAAAAAATATGCAATCAGGAGATGAAAAGTAAAATTATTCTTCTTCTTCAAAAAGGAAACAATATACTTCAATTAATCTCTTTTTATGAAGAGCTGTTAAAGTAATGGAAGATTATAACAAGACAGTACTGAAAATGGAAGTGGAAGGACTTTAAGCAGGACATTTTGTGATTAAAGCCTTGCGGCAGAAAATAAAGAGCAATGAACAGAAGCCTGGCAAAATATTAAAAGGAATACTAATAGGGGAAAAACAATGTTCAGATATGAAAGTTCACTGAAGAACCTTTATAGACTATAAATAGTGAATTATTAGTAACAAGACTTGTTTCATCAACAAGGAGTGGATGAAAGAAAAAATAAAGAAAAAAAAACTATGGAAGTTCATTTCACGTCATATGGTTACTTTGTGCATCATTGACTAGTAAGGAAATAACTGAGTTTGGCAGTGATGTTTTCATCTTAAAAGAATATTGGAACATTGGAAACATGTGCTTTCCTTACATATCATCAAAACTGTTCTTTCCCGATAGGGAGCAAAGATGACTAATGATAAGTAAAGCCTGAGGTACATGATGTCCACAGCAAACATCTAAGATAAAATAATCAAATCTAGCATCCTTAACTAATTAACCTTTACTAATTTTAAAAATCTTATTATAAAATTGCTTAGTCTCCCTAGCCATATTTAAACCATTTTAAAGATGAAATCTACTTCTACTTCAATGATTTTATGGGAAAACAAGGTATTTTTAAAAAAAATATTATTTGATATAGCTCAGGATACCTAAAATATTTTATGTTGACTGATTACATTTGCCCCTTTTTTAAGGCCATCACTGGGGCATATTTTCGGTATTAAATGTCTTCCTTTATCATATTTTAACCCCTTTCTTTCCAACTTTTCAATTACATATAACTTTATGGTCTTTTATGTGTCTATTCATAGACCCGGAACTACCCCCCAAAAAATGTCAGTAGTCTCAATATACTGCCAGCCTCCCAGCTCACCTTTTCTCTGATTCATTCTATCTTCAAAAATCTTGTTGCGCTTCAGTGGTAAATTTACCACTGAACAGTAAATCAACCTACGCTGTTTCCAGCCTATGCCTTTTGACTGTTAATGGAAAGTCATAGTTTACATCATATAGTGTACCGTGTTCTGTTGTGACATTTCAGTAGCTCTTCTTAAGATCAGGTGAGAAGCGAAAGATTTCCTATGTTTTGACATCAATTTCTATCCACCATTAGACTTCAGATAAAGGAAGTTGATTTTTTTTTTTTGTGGGAAAGGAAAAGAAATACCAGAGTTCTTCTAATGATGTACTGAAGTGGCTAATCTCTCCTAGATGGACTGAAATTCAAGACCTGTTTCACCTTATTGAGAGTGGAGACTGAATTAATTCTCAACAGGTGAGAAAGAAATGTTCAGGCTGTAGAAATAGTTATTTCCTCCCATTGATGTTATTTTCTGTATGTTATCATATATTCCAGAGGAGTATAAAGAAAAGCTGAAAAATCATGAATCCTGTATCTATTATATAGGAACATCACCTGGCACAAAAGAAACCCAAGCTAATTTATTCTACCAACTCAAAGAAGGCGCTCCTTCAGTCCACGAGTTATCCTTTCTTGTTGTTTTTTTTCTCAGTGGGTTTGTACACAAACATGACAAGGTATTTATTCTTGGACTCAGTAAAACTTGCACACTGATATTTTTATTAAAACAGCTCTATTTTCATTTAAAGGTATATTTTAAATAACCTGACCCTTTTCTTTTTTTTTTTAATAATTCTCAACTGTATCTCTGATGTAAATCATACATAATAGAATATAAAGACAGTGAGAATATCGTCTGAATTTCTGACATCACAATTGTCTTGCTTGACAATTGCATTTAATGAAGCAGCAGCCTTTCAGTCTTTATGAAGAATATTTTTTTTCATTTGAAAAGCAAACTGCTAGTTACTCATACATATATTCACATGTACCCAAATAAAACCAACCAACCAAATAAACAAATATGTTGTATGCAGTTAATCACCTGGGTCAACCTATACAAAATTAAATCAGGAACAGGCAAAGTAAACAAAACTCACAAAAAGTAAGCAAAAAAGCAAAAGTAAGCAAAGTGAGCAAAAAACTACTGACAAAAAGTTTGCACTTAGGATTCCTATCATCTCCTCTTTGAAAAGTTCTTTTCAAAAAATCTCTTTGAAAAGTTCTTTTCAAAAAAATCAGTCAGAGACTGATTTTTCTATTAATATTTATTATTATTTTAGAAGTATCTGAAATAATAGAAATTACATTTTTAAAAACATTTTCTTATAGCAACTATTAAACACAGCTTGTTGTAAATGTATACTTATTGCAACAGATAAGAAGAATAGTTGAGCAGGTAAGTAGAAGGAAATAAAATATTTTCAGTTAATGAATTACATACCTCAATGCCTGAGTTGTTGAAATGGAGATGACAAAAATAGAACTTAAAAATAAGAAGTTATTAGTAGCTGAGTTGTTTCTAAAAGTGATCCTTTCATACAATTTATAGAGGTGTAGTTTCTTTTTCTCCCTGTTTTAATCCATTAAAAATCATTAATCCATCATTTTGAAAATACCGTGCATGCTTAGTTTTTATAAAATCCGTATTATGAATGTTCTCACAAAAGATGCTAATAGTCTACCTTGAATAGTCAACACCTACTGTTAAATCAAACCACAGAGCTATCTCAGCTGAGACGAGCAGTCCTCTGCACCTTCACAATCACACACATGAGCTTCTGCAGTATGTCCTTCTTCTGTAGTGATAAAATACTAATTGTGATAAATTATCTTTGAGGCATATCTGCCGATCTCTCAGTAAAAAGTGACTGTCACATAAAAATGGGGAATTTGCCGTGACAACGACAACTGTGATCAGAAAATGAATTGTTCTATTTCTTTTCTTTTCTCATCTTGAAAGCATGCATACTGAATTCTGAGCCATATCTGAGTCATACTCTCTCTGGAAACGAATTTATTAGCAAATGAAAATAATTAAAAAGAACAAAACCGGAAGCTACAGGATCTATAGACAAAAATGAGTATTTTATTTAGAGCTCAATTTAAGATGTCGAATGTCTTGACTAAAAAGACTTAGTTCATGTCAAATAATCTATACTAGGTAATACATGTTCTCCTTTCATGATGATTTCTCCTAACCCACCAAAAGTCAGAGTTGTAGAGACTTTATTAACTATCATTGTTTTGGTTATCAGCTTTCAAATCTATCTCTGTTGCATCTGATGGCTTCACGATTTTGCTAGGTGACATGCTGACTACCAACTAGCTTCAAATGATCTCATGAGACAATATGAGTGTTTACTGCTTCTATTTTTTTCAATTCTCCAGTTTTTAAAAAATCTTGGTGTCTCAATATTAATAAAGAAACCTCTAGTTTAATTTTCTGAAGAAGAAAAATAACATTTTTTAGACACTGTTTGATAAATTGTCTAAACAATTCCAGGTCCAAAACCAAGATAAAATTATTAAAAAAAAATAATTATAACCATAGGAATATTTCAATGTTTAGTGGAATGTGTCCTTTCCTGTGGCAAGGGGGTTTGAACTTGATGATCTTAAAGGTCCCTTCCAACCTTAACCATTCTATGATTCTGTGATTATCTAAATCCTCAATTTGTATGGTTTAATAAGGCGAACTGGTGGGATCAGAACAAGAACTTGCTGTAATTAAGTTGCATGTGAAATAGCATGATCAGAGATATGCTGAGTGTATTTAATTTTTTTTAAAGAAATTAAAGTGTTCTAGGCTTTACCACTTTAAATGCAATTTAATTTTGTTCATAATGATAATGCCTACTTCATCTCTCAGACTTTTCATAAGTGGGTTAAAAACACACCAGAAAATGCATCTTATGTTCAGTGTGAAAAGAATATGTAAAAAATTGAAAGGAAAAAAAAAAAAAGATTAAAAATAAGGTTATTTTTTTCTTGTGTCACATGAAATCTTTAGGTCACAAAAGGTTCTAACCATCAGATCTGGATGAAGAGCTATAACTCTTCTTCAAAGGACTGAGACCTCCCCCATGTTTTCAAGTGTCCTTGTTTTCACAAGTATGTTCATGCATATGCCAAGTATTCTTGTTTGCACTGAAACAGGCAGAGATAAAAAATAAACTTGAGTGTATGCGGATAGCAGGTCTCAGATGTGATTCTCAGTCAACATTTTGTTCACCAGCAGAGAACTGAAATGCAGAGAAAAGAGACCAAGAACAAGAAATACATACTATATATTACAATTCAAAATATATAACCATGTACTTTGCAGTAGAAAGTGTCTCTTACATTTTGATGGACAAAGGTACTTACAGTTGAGATTGAACTGAAGAGCAGTTAGATTTCACTGTGTAAATGAATAGACAGAAAAAAGAAAAATATGCAAATGATTTTGGGATAATATATATTTTGAACTGAAAGTATGTCATTAAACAATTTTACTTCATCTTATCTTCATGCTACACACATTGGACTCCTACATTGACTAATATTTCCAAGCAGATTATGAACTCAACAATTTTCTGTATATTGCATATTGTCTTCCAATCTAATTCAGTTATGTTTCAGAAGACCAAGAGAGGCTTGCCAAGCCTATATGTTACATAGTTTTTTTGATTGTTAATCCACATAATTCTAGAGGCCTACATCTGAATCTATGACATTAAATATTATGCCAAATTTTAATTTCAATTTTAAAATAAGTGCTTAGTTAATATTTGTCTTTTCTTTAATTAGTAATTTTAAACGAACATATAATGGTCCATCTACGAATCTAGTAGAAGTTACAGATTAATTTTCTCCACTCTCCTTTGAATAGTGTTATGTGACATAGAAAAATATGACCAATTCACAGGCTCAATTCCTGTGGACAGAAAAATGTGTGTTAAAAATAACAGTTCTGAAGAGGATTAAGTCTGTATAGATTATCCACCATAGAATCATAAGACAATTTGGGTTTAAAGACCACCTAGTCCAAACACTCTCTAATGAGCAAGGGCATCTTCATCTAGATTAAGCTGTTCAGAGTCCCATCCAACCTGATCTTGAATGTTTCCAGGAATGAGGCATCTCCTACCTGTCTTGGCAACATGTGCCTGTTAAGTATGAAAAATCACAACAAAGTCTTCACAGAGCCTTCTTTTCTCTAAGCTGAACAACCCCAACTCTGTCAGCCTTTCCTCACAGAAGAGATGTTCATCCCTGTGATCATTCTGATGGGTATTCTCTAGGCCAAGACTTCACAGCTGAATGTAATACTCCATGTGGGTCTTACCAGAGCAGAGCAGAGGGGCAGAATCTCCCTAGAACATGCTGGCCATTCTTATCTTGGTGCAGCCCAGGACACAGCTGGCTTTCTGGGCTGTAAATGCACATTGCTGACTCAGGATTTGGAGAAGGCTGAGGTTCTTAATGACTTCTTTGCCTCAGTCTTTACCGGCAAATGCTCTGACCACACCACCC
>JAOEHY010040711.1:19959-39425 GCA_025447955.1 Psilopsiagon aurifrons
AGAGTTGTGGTCAATGGCTCAATGTCCAGCTGGAGACCAGTAATGAGTGGTGTCCCTCAGGGATCAGTGTTGGGACCGGTCTGGTTCAACATCTTTGTTGGTGACATGGACAGTGGGATTGAGTACTCCCTCAGCAAGTTTGCCAATGACACCCAGCTGGGTGGTTCAGTTGATACACTGGAGGGAAGGAAAGCCATCCAGAGGGACCTTGACATGCTTGTGAGGTGGGCTGATGCCAACCTGAAGAAGTGTAACCATGCCAAGTACAAGGTCCTAGACCTGGGTCCGAGCAATCCCAGGCACAGCTACAGGTTGGGCAGAGAAGAAATTCAGGGCAGCCCTGCAGAGAAGGACTTGGGGATGTTGGTCGATGGAAAAATGAACATAAGCCTGCAGGTTGTGCTCACAGCCCAGAAAGCCAACTGTATCCTGGGCTGCATCAAAAGGAGTGTGACCAGCAGGTAGAGGAAGGTGATCCTGGCCCCCTCCTCTGCTCTTGTAAGACCTCACTTGGAGTATTGTGTGCAGCTTTGGTGTCCTCACCATGAAAAGGACATGCAACTGTTGGAAGAAGTCCAGAGGAGGGCCACGAGGATAATCAGGGGCCTGGAGCACCTCCCGCATGAAGATAGGATAGGAAAGTTGAGGCTGCTAAGTATGGAGAAGAGAAGGGTGCGTGGAGACCTCAGAGCATCCTTCCAGTATCTGAAGGGGACCGATAGGGATGCTGGGGAGGGACTCTTCGTTAGGCACTGTAGTGAGAGGGCAAGGAATAATGGGTTAAAACTTAAACAGGGGAAGTTTAGATTGGATATGAGGAAGAAATCCTTTAATATAAGGGTGATGAGGCACTGGAATGGGTAGCCCAGGGAAGTTGTGAATGCTGCATTGCTGGCGGTGTTCAAGGCCGGGTTGGACATAGCCTTGGATGATACGGTTTAGTGTGAGGTGTCCTTGCCCATGGCAGGAGGGTTGGAACTAGATGATCTTAAGGTCCTTTCCAACCCTAATTTTTCTATGATTCTATGTCCAGCTTCTCATCTACCACTATCCCAAAATCCTCTTCAGGGCTGCTCTTAATCCCTTCATCCCCCAGCCCATATTAAAAGTGAGGCTTGCCCCAAAGCAGGTGCAGGGTCTTGCAGTGTATGTCAGCTACAACTTATAATTGTAAATGACTAAGGAGATTTACTCCTAACTTAGTAGTTAGTTTGAAAGTATCTGGTCTACTGAGCCTGAAGCAACTAAAAAAAAAAAGAAAAAAGTGTTTGGTGATTATAGGTGGATTTTTCTAGGATGGTCTTTTGGGATATAAAATCGCACTTGACAATGCACTGCAAAATTGGATTACTAGTTTGCAAATTTAGGTTGAAAATTTGATTTCTTCTGGGGCTGAAGTTTATTATTTAAATTCTTGCTTTCTTAAACCCCACATCTAAAATCAGAGACCTATAACAAAAATACAAATTTGTATCAATACAAAAGCCCACTAACTATAGCAAAGTCATATTCTTGGAAGTAGCAGTTTCAGTTAGTATATTTACTGCTTCAACAGCCTTTAATAATGATATTCTAAAATCTTTTCAATCTTACTGCACAGGATCAAATATCTACATTTTGGTCCAGGCACTCAAAAGATAGGAATTGTCATATTATTATAGTCTTTTAAAGATAGAATTAATTTTGCACCAAGTAAAAAATCTCCCTTTAAAATATTTTCTGTGACTTTTGAATTGATATGTTCTTTGAAAGTCCTTGGAATTTTCATGTTTGCATAGCTGAATTAAGCCCTTAAAGGTGCTACACTTTGTTTTGCAATTAATCATGTTCTGTTCAAAATAATATCTGCATATAATTGATGGCAGTTCTAATATAAATCATAGCATGAAAATAACTTTTATATTACTACATCTGCAAAATGGACCTATGCTATTGATTTCTGACATGTTAGTAGGACACAATTCAAATAAGCTCTAATTGAAGCCAGGATTAAGATGAATCTATTCAAGCATCAAAAGTAAAACAAAGTACTGATTTAGTAAACAGCAAATTAACAAGCTGAAGGACCTGTCTGCAGATCACATTTCATATAAGATTAGTTCTTGGTGCTCCTGAATGAATGTAAACATGAAATTACAATAATTAACAGAAATTTTGTCCTCTAACAGGATTCAAGAGTAAGGAATTTTCTTTATAAATGACTGCTTCCAACAGAACCTGCGAAAATGAAGTCAGACAGGAGGAAGTCTGTAAAGAAGCTGCTCACTCTAGCAATTCAGGGCTCTTTGCCCCTTGACTGACGGTACATATGAATGCTATCTGCCCATGCCATTTCAGAATGTTACAAATCACTGCTGCTCTCAAAATTTTTAAAGCAGACAAGCTGAATTGAGTAAACAAAGGAAGACCAGATCACCTACCTTGCTATTTAACTAGCCATGTGCCATTACTACTAAATTTAATGTCTGAATATTATATAGGTATAAAATATTTATAGAGATGCCCTAATTATACTTGATAAAACAGGGCTGCAGTTCTCAAAACATACAGGAGTTACACAAAAACTGTGGAGCTAGATCAAATTCCTAATTCCGTTGAAATTTTCTGTCCTTTCTGGCTTATTTTTTGCCTAGCAGACTCTAATATCTTTTTTTTACAAATCACGAGCGTAAGAACGTACTATTGAAAAAGGTACTATTTTGAAAAAAGGTCATGTGGATTATTCACATTAAGGTAATATTTTTTCTACTATTTATCTCTGTGTGTGTGTGTGTGCATGTGTGTGTATGTGTGTGTGTTTAGTCCTGGCCTATAGACAGAAAAAAAAAAGTTTCTTTTCAGATGGAGAGAATAAAGCAGGATAGGAGATGGACTACAAAATGGACCTATTTCTAACTCTCACACTGTAAGAAACTCAACTCATTCATTTCTTGCATCTAGCAGTGCCTTGAAATCTTTCATTTGTGTTCAAGCTTTGAGGCTTCTTGTATGAAAGTATGCATGAAGATGTCTGTTTGAAACAAAATAGGAGGGAAAAAAAATCCACTCCAACTTTCACCAATGGCTCCATGTCCTTCTTATGTTTGGGACACCAGAACTGCACACACCCCTCCAAGTGGGGTTTCATGAGAGCAGAGGGACAAGGTCATGTCCTTTGACCTGCTGGTCATGCTTCCTTTGGTGCAGCCCAGGATATGGTTGGCTTTCTGGGCTGCAAGTACATACCTGAGGCAACCTAATGTGGATTCAAAAAGTCAAATACCTAATTTTTTTTTTTTTTTTTTAGTTTAAATCATAGTAATAATTTTTAGTGCAAAAGAACAATGTCATCCAGCTGAGAGGAGTGCCTCATTAGTGTGATTACAGTGAAATATGATTAACAAATCTTGGCAGAAAAGAGATCTCTTTATTATTTTTTTGTCACTGTATACTACAGTCTAAAGACTATTGAAAGATTCTTTTTCGATGTGAGATTTTCTTTTTTTTCTTTTCTTTTTTTTTTAACCTTTCCTTTAGCCAGTTTGCTACATTCTTAATTTATTTACTAAATAACAGGATTAGAATAAGACAAACAGGTAAAATCAACTCCGGACACCTTTTGGAAAATTATTTAATCTTCAAAGATTGTATGCTCACTTTACTAACTTCTTTTTTGCTTAAGTAGGAAAAATTCCAAGGTATTGTGTTTTAGATTTAAGTGAATTTAGCAAATACTTTTAGGCAGGTGAATTCTATGTATCACGTTTACCACCATTATCTTTGATGTCTTCAATACAGAGAAAGCTCAAGGTAGAAGAGAAAATAAATGGTGCTTCATAGTTTTTTTCTCTACATTGTCCTTCTGTTCCAATTTAAACTTCAGGAGAAAAAGTAGTGTTAGAATTAAAATAAGGCCTACTGTTTAAAAAAATGCAAACTATTTAGCAAATATGAATTTGTTAGTTTATATTCATATTTATAAAGTTTCTGAACCTAATTACAGCAGGTACTTCTGAAAAAAATTGCCAAGGCATAAAGCATACCTAGTGAGCACCACATAAGTACTTCTGAAATAAATATTCAAGAAGAAGCAACAAGGTTTTAACTAGAACTAGCCAGTGATGTTTATTCTTGTGTCAGCAAAAGAACAACAGGACAAAATGTATGCAAGATACATCTTAAATGTTTCTATTTCTTTACATATCAGAAATCAAAACAGAGACTATGTACGTTAAGCTAGTTGTTACTGATAGAATTAACCTCCTGTCTTGCAGACAAACTTTAGCACACCAGGAGAAGGCACTAAAAAGACAGGAAATTATTAGCTTAGTATGAAATATTGCTGAGATCTCTGCTGAACAAAGCTTGATGCCCTTAAAATCATGTCTCCTTTTTTGTAAAAAAAAAATTTATTAAACCATGCTAGCTTAAAACACACTTTTGCTGCCAAGCTGAGTGCCCCCCAAATGAAGAGCATGACATATACAAACTGACTAAAAACATACCGTTCCAAGATCCAGTTCAAGAAACATGAGGATGTGAAGCTACTAGTTGTCAAAAGGTTGATACTGGAGGGATGGCCAGAGGCAAAGAAAGCAGCCTCATACTTAATTCATCATTGCTGGTCTGTTTGCAATTAATTGATGGCTGTTGGCAGTTATGAAACAAAAGAAAAATAGTGATTTTGAGCACGATGAAGAAATAAAAAACCCTATAATTTTCATGAAGGACATTTGTCTATTGAATTATCTTAATAAATAAATTAATTAAAAATAAAGATTTCCCTCACAGGCACAAAACAAATAAACAAATTGATACTATGAGTTGAGTGTATTCAGATAGTCAAGAGTATTGGCTGAAACAGTGGAGAGAGCCATTATATTCTCCGCATGCACTAGAAAAGCCTTGGATGAAGAGTACAGACTATTTTTGTATTTAGAAAACAAATAACTATTTAGGACCTGATGGGACATTATAGAGGGATCCTTGAGCTAAGAGCTACAAAGCTGTTGCCTTGACATGGCATTGCATAGTAGAAAACACAGAAAACCACTCTACTGAAAGCTGCACAAGCTGTTATTTGTGTAATGCTAATAGCTGCAGTCTCTAATTAGCTGATCCACTGAAATGGCCATACTGAGACCAGGATGGGGTTAGTTTGGAGATCTCTGACAATGCGGTATTTATGTGTTATAGGAGCTTTCTTGCTGCCTCTCTGAAGGCACAATCTTTTCTGGGTGTGCACAGCTGAAATCCTAGATTTACGGAGCATGTCTGGAAGATTGGTAGCTTGGTGTCATATTTGATCGAAGGCAACTTTTACCCTTGGTTCAAATCTGGCTTCTATGGGGGCAGTTAAAGAGCTCTTGCTCTGTTTCTGGTGCTGGGACTAGCATGTGTAGCTCAGATATGGAAGTGTCTAAATTTATAAAGTAGATTTTTACTGAAATCTGATAAACAGTGTCAATAATCTGTGAAAAAAACAGTTTTCATGTTCTCTTCTAGCTATCAAGTGATACATGTACCAAAGGCATGCCTAAAAGCACACTTCCAGACTGAATGAATTGTAGACAAAATAAGTTAATTGCCAAACTAGTGCTGATCCAACCCACCAGTATTCATACCACAGCAGTAACAGATTTATTTATCATCACTACAGAGACAATGCAGTTCATCTGACTTACTTTGGAATGGGAGGAAACATTCCCCAACCCCTTTACCTGTACAGCCTAGATGTCCAATGTGCTTAAAGAGATTTTGCAATGGCTAACTCAGAGGTAGATGTCTACACCATGAAATTGATATTAAGCCAGACGAATACATGCCTGGCAGTCTATTCCAATTGCTCAGTTCAGAAATTGAAAGCACTGTACCCTGCTTTATTGGTTATTTTAGGGTAAAAAATAAAAAAATATTTCCCTTTTTCCAGAAATTCGAACATTTGAAACCAGTTGGTTCTTTTTTTTTCCCCACCTAAAAGAATATTCCTGTACAAAACATTTTATAAAGGAAGAAAACAAACTTTGAAAAATTCCAAGTTGATTATTTCAGCAGGTTAAACTAGAGGCACAAAGACAGGTAAAGAAGGAAAAAGATAAAAGATATACTGACAATAGTACAGGACTTTAGAATTCGCATATAACCTGTAAAGAATTATGTTCATATTAAAAGAAATCAGAAAATAATCATTCCACTTATCTATATGCTACATGGTGAAGTGGTTTCGAAATTAAAAAAAAAAAAACAAACAACAAAAAAACTTCCTGTATATAAAAGAATTACTACGTTACCATGTCTGAAAGTATTGAATTTGTACTCTTCTGGTCATTCTTCTCATTTATAGTGTCCACATAGTTAGAGGGCATAGTCGACATTCTGGCAAGAGTATCTAATAAAGTCAATGGAATTATACTACACTACTGATGATTGTCAGCACTGATGAGCTATTTTTTATTCCTGAGATTCACTGATGCCTTACTTTTCTGGAGATGAAATAAGGAGCATAAATGTATGCTAACATAAGGGTTCCCCTAGCACCAGTGACTGCTATTTCTCCTATAAGGCTAGTATTTGTGAACTTCAGAGAGGAAAATAGGCTTTTTTCCCTGTTATCTTAGTGGCAGACATTTGCATCAGGACTTTTAAAGAATGTGTCATGAAATATCTGCAAGCAGCTGGTCATTTGGTTGTAGCAGCTCAAAAGACTTTTATCTTCCAGGCTGTATGTCATCCATTTTATTTCTCATAATTATTTTACATCTCTGAATCATATAAGTGCTGCAGATGAAGCACTAGCCCCAGTAAATTCCACCATGAGTTTAGAAATAAACTTCAACAAAATCAAAATTGTTTTTACAGTATTTCAAGAAAAAGATGAATCACTCTTGCCAACTGTTCTCTCATTTAGAAAACCACATACTATCTGCACAGCTATGAAATAAGACATATCCAAGGTTAAAAATAACAAATTTTACCTTATAGATTACAGTTCATTCATTGAATAGTCACCCATAATGGGCACTGAATTATCTTTTCCTTCCAGTTTCTAATCACCCAGAAAAAAAGATTGCTCTTGTGTCCCTTGCAAAATTTTATTAAAAATGTACAGTTAGCCCAGAAGTTTCCTGGGAAAGCACAGTTATAAACGAAATAATTATTTATTATATTTTTTCCCTTCCAAAAAGAAAAGTTTACAGTTACCCAGAGCAATTGTTTTAAGGTTGAATTACCTTGTTTTTCTGTTCTAGCTACTCAGATTTACGATTTCTTTATATAGCTGCTTTTGAACTTTTATTAAAAGAGTAGCAGATGTAAAGCAGAGTGATGATACTTTTAAATTTTCCCTTTCTGTTACAAATTTTGTCAGAAAACATTACAGGGTGTGGTTCTAAGTCATATCAAGGTGGCTTACCTCAAGGTAATTGAAAGTATCAGTTCTACAATCAAGACAAGTTGTTCTGCTGTTTTCAATACTTCTAACAAGCTTTTCTAGGAAATCACCTGAGAAATCAAAATTAAAAAAAAAAAAAAAAAGCCAAGAACTAAATACAGATAATTCAGAAAGTATTTAAAATCAGGTTTTCACACTTATATTTAATAACAAAATATCCTGATCTTCAGCAATGCAAAATGCTTATCGACTCTCACAGAAGAGTGAAACATTTTTTGGTCTACAGTAGGAGACTTTCCTCACAGAAATATTCTACTCCCCTTCATCTTTGTCATAGATTTTAAAATCCAGCATACAAACTTCGATTAAGTTAATTTCACTAAAATTGTATTTGGCAGATCACTCATTCTGGAATTGAGCATGCATGAAATATGTTGTGCCTTTTCTTTTCAAAAGAGAAATGACACAAACATGATGTAGACACTGGAACACTTCATGACTGATTTCTTTTCAAAAAATTCCTGGAGTACTGTTTGAAAGCCATAGTTTGTTTTGTAGCTTAAGTCTAAAATTCTCTTAAAATATCAGCTAAGAGTTGAGAAAGTAAGAGGCATAATTTTGCTTAACAGTAACTAGGAGCATATAGAAAGAAAATCAGAAAGAAATAGACAAAACCCCACTTATAACTATTCTTAGCGATTTCCTAAAAACAGAGTATAATGCAGTCCTACTTGATAAAACTGATGGTCACTGTCATCCATTCTGACAATGAGAATATAAGAATAGTCCTATAGCAGTAGTTTTGAAGTGCACCTTCAAGAATGCTACAATATATACTCTCAGTTTTAACACAGGAAGACAAAAGAGAAAGTGCACTTACAACTAGGGTTTCTGGCTTTATCTCCCTTTAATGCCCTCTGCTATTTATTTTGTTTCTTTGGTTTTTATGAGCTATTGATTGCTTCTTATTCTTCTGACTTCTTTTTTTATTCAATGTTTCAATTTTAGTCTTTAAAAACCAACAAGTCTGCTGCGATATTTTACATTAGAAAATCAGTTGAACTAGACTTTTAACAATAATATTAATAATTACAACTTAATGAGATATTTTATGAAAAAAGAATTCATTTACAGAAAAATTCAAACATATTTTACTGTCATTGATCAAGAGAGTTTGAAATTAAATAGCTCATCCATTACTTAAATTTCATTATTTCAAACACCTTTGAAACACACCACAATCAATATATTCCTGGGGTCATTAAACACCCCATTGTTCTAATGTTCTTTGGCTGTTAAAATCAGATAAGTAGACCATGAATGTCCCAAATGATACGTTATCTCTTTAAGGTGATATAATAATCACAAAGTATTATGATAATGCATTAATCTGCAAATGCTTGCCTTGTTTATTGACAAAATAAATCAATTCTGTTAACTTTGACCTCCTAAAATTCTTAGCCTAAAAGATGCTCAATATATTTAGGAATCCAATAAATTAATTTGCTGCTGTGCTACGAGAATTAAATTACTGCAGCATTGACTAGCACCAGACCCCAAAGCAAATTTTTTTCAGAAGTTTTGCTAAGAGTTTTAACTCTCCTTAATAATACCTGAGTGAAAACTGCCTGCATAGAAACCTCTCTCTAGCATTTCACTTTTGTGGAATTGTCCAAAGACCTTCAGAGAGGTTGAGATTTGTATGTTAAGTGCAGATAAACAGGGAAAGTTTGAGCTTTATGCTCTCTCTTCTATAAGAAAAAGAAATAAGAGATAGTTTTTGAAGCATGGCTCCATTGCAGCAACAATATGGAAGAAGAAGAGAGAAGATCCTGACATTTCTTATAGGTCCTTGTCAATTTGTGGTTTTGATCAGCAACAAACACTGTTCTGTGTAATGCATAGGCATTAAAGGTGAGAAGGAAAACTCCACATCTGGCACTTTGGAGAAAATGATTGGGCTTTTTTCGTTTAGGTCCCTTTATCTCAAGCACCTCTTTGGAGTTTTCCTACCATAAACTGTGGGTCTAGCCTTTAATTTAGAAGGTGAAGTTTCAGTTTCTGATATTATTTCAGCTATCAACTATGCCTTGGAAGTCAATTTTGACAAAAAATTTTTTAAAAATGTCAATATTAATTTTTCTTTCAAGGACTTGTTTGTTTGTTGGGTTTTGTTTTGTTTTTTTTTTTTTGTTTGGTCGGTTTGGTTTTGGTTTGGTTTGGTTTTTTGTTCTTTTTTTTTTTTTATCAAGAGATTAAAAAATCACCTCATTCCTCCTAAACTGCCTATTAAACTTACCTGAAATAACCAGATATCTGTCAGTAGCACATGTGCTACATGTATTGTAATTAGATGTACTACATATAATGCATGTCATGGCTGTTCACTGAACAAAAAGAGAAACATTATGGTAAAACTAAACCAGTATTCCACCAGAAAATAATGCAAATAAGGAAATAATTAAATAAATGCATAGGATTGGCAGATTTTGTACGAAATTATGAAATCAACAACATTTATATGGACATTTGCAAGCTCTTATGGTGGAGAAGGAAAGAAATGGTAGGATTTATTTTATAGAGAAAAGTTCAGAACGTCTGAGAGATTTGTGCCTATCCTTCCGTGCATAACCTGGCGCTCAGTATGTAGCTGAACACAATACAGCTTAGAGAGGGGAAATAAAAGACCACAATGAGAGACAGGCAGAAAACAGCAAATGCAGGTATATCCCAGGGGCTTTTAGAAAGGCCCAGGCTGCAGAACAAAAAGATTGTTTGGCTGAGGCTATAAAAGGCCAGAAGAATGAGAAGAGCTGAGCTGGTGAGCCAGAGGACTATTGTGGGTATAATGGTACAGGTAGAATACTCGACTCTCAGAACTGATGTAAAAATTCCTTCCCTCTTAGGCAAAATCAGTCACCATTCTCAAAGGAACTTTTTGTTGAATCTATACCGAATAAACATATTTTCCAGCAAGGTGCATGAAATTTGCCTAACATAAATGTTTTCACATTAATGGTGGGCGCGGGAAGGAGCTTCACTAATACAAATGAGGTAATCTACCTATACAGTGTAGTGCATTCACACCTCCAAAACCTCAGTCAAATGCTAATTCTGAAATGTTTTGCCCCAGCACTATTAAGATTTTTTTTTTTGCATTCCATTTCATGCCACCCTGCCAGGCAAAGAAGCCATAGCACACTGCTGCTGTATCTGTCACAGACAGAACTCAATTTGAGATCAGTGCCTTCTTGATACAAGACCTGAACTTCTTCTCAGATGATATGAATAGATATCAGAAAAATAGATTTCTCGGCAAAATTCTGATTCTAAAAGTATATTGAACAGTAAACTATAAAAAAAACTCTATGATTATCATGGTATAATTTGCTCTTATATAATTTAGTCGCTTAATAAGTCCTGTTTGCTTAATGAAAGAAACCATCTTTTCTTCTGAATTTGAGAAACACAACTCCAATAAGTCTACACTTCATACTGAAGCAAACAGCAACTATACATCATACTTGTTAAAGAAGCATTTATTAATAATGAATACATAAAAGCGTAAAAAATTAGTGGCATGTAGGAGAAATAATATCTTACAGACAACAGTGAGTTAACGAAGATTTAGAGTAATACGGTTTCCCCATGCAAATTCTACTTCTATTTTCTATTAATTAATGTAATTGATAACAATTATAAAGATATCTGACATTTTAATAATGCAGATATGTCTTTTGCTGTCAGAAGAGAAAATTAAAACAGCTAGAAGTCTTTTATTTTCAGATTTGGCTAGATAGAAATTTAAAATAGAGCTGGTAATAAATGAGCAATACGTTCAATTCAAGATATCGGAGATGTGGATCACAGGGGTAAAAAGACACAGCGAAGCATCGTCGCATTCTTCTAACTGTCTTTCTTCCTACACAGATTATAAGCATGTTGGAACTCATACTAATGGGCTTGGTAGTTCATAATGCTATCATCAATAAGAAGATTTACAATATGTTTGATGTTATTACCGTTAGCAAACACTAAAAATACCAAAGAAGAGCCACTGAAAAAGCTACACTTCACATAGATTTTTGCCATTTAATTGCATATACCTAGATTCCACTTTTTGAAGGAATTCATTCTGATGTTAAAGAGTTCATGCATCAGTTAGTTCATGGAAATTGTGCAGTCTTTTAATTAACTGTTAAATGGATTATATAAAGAAATCAAATACCTCTGATCACTAAAGGAAAGTGAAAATTTCACATGTAGCAGAAGGTCTGGACTGCAAAATTGCCTCTGATCATTTATAAAATCCAACACTACGAAATAATTTTGTTTATGTTGAAAGACTGACGACTTAACCACTTCTTTCTTTTGGAAGACATAAATTAACATTGAAAAATTAAAAGATAAGCTCTCAAAGCAACTAACTAAAAATCCTGGATTTCTATAATGCATATGCTTATGGATATTACATATGCTCTTTTGGGTATTTCTAGTGAAAATAGAGAAAACAGCCAAATGCTCCCTAATGCTTTACCTATTACGCTATGACATACTTTGTACTGAAGCCCTTTTGCTGTTTGTAGGTGGTTTTCCTGATTATAAGTAATTGAAATAGACAGAACACTAGCTTTATATACAGAACACTAGTTTTATTCTTGTGGAATACAATACCAGTTCATTCCTTTCTTTCTGAGGAAATCTGCCCTAATCAACTCTTCTGTGTTACCTGTCTGTGCATATATTCTGTTACAAAGCATTTGCATGTGTGTGTCTTAAATATTATATTTAACTTTCTTGGGAAGAATTAACTAGCTATTTATTTAAATAATGCATGCTGAGTTTCTGCTACCATCAATAAATGTCATTCTGGAGTGAAATTTAAACTAAAATGAAGGAAAACAACAATAGGAATTTTCCATCTCCCTGCATGCAATACACTTTAGACTCTTATAACTACTTACTGCTTTTCAAAAGGTACTCAGCCATCCAAACAATCTTGGTGCTGGCAATAGCATTTTAAAACTTAATTTTAGTACTGCATTATCCCAATGCTGAGAATGAGATTTGCTCATAGTTGAAGCTTTTATTTTTTTAAAGGTATTTATTTTGTTGCTTATTGTACTGAGAGTCAACAAATATTTTGGCACAATGTTACTGTGTTGAAGTGATAAAGGGTTCTTTTCTTATCTCTGAGACCTGAAGTAGGAAATTGGGGAACATTTTACATGTCTGATGTCAGAAGCAACGACAACAACAAAAAAGTTTTGACAAATTCAGATGGAAAAAAAAGTAAATTTCAGACTTCTATCTCATAAAACCTTATAAAAAGTAAAACATATGTAGACACACAGAGACACAAAAACTCCATGAATGTTAGAAAAAAAGACCAACTAGTGCTGTCCTGAATCTAGTACAGATATTTTCTCCTGGCAAATTAAAAGAGTAATCATCAAACTCTAGAAACTTTATAGAAACACCTGCAGAATGCTTTGTAAACATTAATAATAGTTATCAACTATCACATAAGTAATAATCTCAGTTTAAGTGACTAATTTTGAAAATGCTGTTTAGGAGCATTATCTCCATTGAAATGGTGGTGTTCTTTTAAGACTTGGTGCTGAATCAGCTTACATGTCATTTTGAATGAATGTTCTATCTGTCAGTGTATGCACAAGTGCATCACAGAGACCTCCTTTAGCTGTCTTCAGATTAGAATCCAGCAAATCAACCACAATATAAACATTAAGTTATCTGAGATTAAAAATATCTGAAAAAGAATATATTTTTTGCAAGGTTTATTTTTTTGTTTTGGTTTAGTTTTTTGTTTTGTTTGTTTTGTTTGGGTTTTTTTTTTTTTTTCTTTTTAATATAAGAATCTGTAGAAAATATGCATATGTGTGTTTTGGGAGTCTTAATCTTTTAAATATTTTTTAATCCTTACAAAAGAACATGTTAATAAGATGCAGTTTTCTTTTTATGTTTACATGTTTCCTGATCACTCTAAAGCATGCTAAAACTGACACACAGAATCATATTATTTAGATGCAATAAACCTTTTTTACTTCAACTATGTGCCATCAACTCAGCAAAGCGCATGGTTCCAAAGCATATAAAATTATAAAATTCAAATATGTCAAGCAATAACAAACATAGAATTTACTTGAGACTTCCAGCAGTAAATTAAAGCTGAATTCCTGTATGCTATTCCTTAGACTAGATAAACAAACCACACATAAAAATAGAAATCAAAGTAATTTTATAATATTCCCACTTAGTTTTACTCATTCTAGCACAAAACACAAAATTCTAATAAGTAACATAATGTCTTAGTATGTTTTACTGCTCCAGACAATGTGCACAGGATCTACATATTTGATAGAAAATGTGAAAGTTTGGCACAGTATAAAAATTACTAAAGTTGTTGTGTTTTTTTTTTCCCACAGATTTAAAAATGTGGTTTCCAAGACTCTATTATTCTCAAAACCTAAAATTGCTAACCATTTAGTTTCTCAATTAAATTAGAATGATCTCTTTTCTTCTTTTCCATTTTTTAGTGACTGCCACCTTAAATCATCACTTTATTACTAGTTCATGATTGCAAGTTACTGAAAGACAAAACGTTAAGGGAGAAGAGCATTGGCAAGCAATTTCATGAGCAAGATTGTTTATGATACTAGGAATGGATGAACTATAAAGCGGGTTCTGAAAAGTTTTATTTCAGAAAATGTATATATAAAGGTCAAATTGAAAGTTTCAAGATGAAAGAGTGGAAAGATAATTGTCCATGTCAGTCCAGTAAAATGCCTTTTGACACCTCACTTTGACTATTTATAGATAAATAATAAATTAAATTATATCACAATCTGAAAAATCCAGTTTGGTGTATTTTGAGCAAGCATGATAGTCAATTTATCATGGCAAGACTACTACATCATGGGAAAATATTTATCCTTTATTTCAGGATATTTCTTCCTTGTAACTATAGATAAGCCTACAAGAATACATACAATTTGAAGAGTACATTGTCAGAGCTACAAGTTAAAGATTTTGTGGTATTTTTTTACACTATCAAGAGGCAAAGACAATCCTTAGATACTGAAAAACTATCATAAGTGCAAGAGAGGAAACAGTCAATATTTTTTCAACATTCAGGATCCTAAAAAAAATTGCATAATGAAGGTTTAATAAAAAATTAATTCCAGCAATAGTAACATGAATTGCGAATAATGACTTTTGTGCCAGCAAGCTTTCATACTGCAATGCCATTTAATCTTTCTTATAGCTACTTTCAGATGTAACAACAAAAAAATCCAGGTTAAAAATTTTATGTATGAGAATCTACACCCAAAGTTCCCTTTTCTTGCAGTAATAAAACTTCAGAGCATCAAATGACTTTACTAGTCAGAGTCCCTTTAATTTTCCACTGCTAGTATAAGTGATTGCTGTGCATGCATGTAGTACCATTCCAGCCTGCTATGACCTAAATGCAGGATGCTGAAACAAAATAGCAAGCTAGAAGATTGCTTCCTATAGTTTCAGCCATGTCTATAGTTTCCAGAGAGATTTTCCTGAATCTCCTAAAGCAAGCTAGCGATCAAAGAGAAGATGTGTCTATTCGATTTTCATTATCATGTATGAAAGTGTGTACAGTTTGTTCCTTCCTGCAAAATGTTTGCTGAACTTTCATGGTAAAGTCACAGCAGGTGTATTTCAGGATCCAGCCAAATTTCATATATAGCTGGGGGATGGTATAAATATTAAAAAAAAAAAAAAAAAAAAAATATCCACTGCATTAAACAAGCTCATATGTGATTCCATAATCCAGTTGGTGACTCAAAAAGCCAGGAAAACACAAATAAATTTCTAGAGAACAAATTGGAACTTCCCTCAGGCAACCTTTCATTATTTATTTGTCTTTTCAGGAAAAATTGTTAAGCATATTTTGCTCCATTTAGAAGCTATTTTATGTATTTCTCTTATTTAAGCAGCAAATATCAGAGTTTGTGCTGGTGTAAGAAAAGCACAGATTTTGCATTGCATTCCTAGGTAAATAATTAGACACTCCCCAAGCCAACATTAATGAAATACATTCTTTAATTGTAAAGCAAAATGCATTTCTGACTAAAAATTAACATCTAGTACAAATTAATGGAAAAGAAAAACGAGAGGGGGAAACAGATCAAATGGATACAAAAGGTGAACAAACAAGCAAGGACACATTGAACAAAAATGTATCATCCACAGGCAACAGAGTGGAACATCACACAGGAAGAAAATATTTTCAGGAAGAAAAGCTCCTCAGAAAGAACCCATTATTAAATTAGAAGAGACCACTGATGCAGTAACCAACACCTGGAGTGGAAAACAGCAAGATAAACTCAGGTACTGTATATCAAAGATACAGCATACGCTCTCTTTACAGTAAGATAAATGATCTTCTATCACTAAAACTGAAGATGAAATATTGTGTTTAATTGTTAGAAAACTGGAGTTCACAGTGTAAGTCTAATGTGTTGCTTAAGTGTCACATATCCAGATGTATAAATAAAAATAAACTAAATTTTACTGATCGTGTGTTGTGAGTAAAGCCAGAGTTAACATTTTGCAGTGAGATTTTTTTTTTTTGTAAGTATACTAAAAATAATAATAAATCCATTATTTGGTCTGTAAATCTGTCCTATACATGGTAGAACAAAACAGCTGATACCACAATAATGGTACAGTGATCACTTTATTCCATTTAGGATTTCTGTACCAAGTATACAGGTAAGGTCAGTTGGTAACTAAGTACCAGGCAGCTGCTAACTCACATTCCCCTCTTCCACTCTCTCTGCTCCCTGGATGGGAGTGGAAAGGAGAACTAAAAGAATGCAAACCCCATAGGTTGAGACAAGAACAGTTTAATAACTAGAATGAAGTGACAATAGAAAGAATACCAACAATAGTAATACTGACAGCAATAGGAAACAGCAGCCACAAAAAGACAGGAAAGCACAGATAATGTAAGTAATGCACAGTAAAATTGCTCTCCACCCACTGACTGATACCCAGCCCAACCTGAGCAGCAGTCAGTCCCTTCCAGGTAACTCTCCCCAGTTTACACTGGGCATGACGTGCTGTGATACAGAATACCCCTTTGGCTAGTTTGTGTCAGGTGCCCTGTCTCTGCTTCCTCCCAGCTTCTTGTGCTCCTCCTCACTGGCAGAGCATGAGAGACTGGAAAGTCCTTGAATGGGGTATGAGCTATTTGACAAAACCTAAAACATTGGTGTGTTTTCAGTGTTATTCCCATATTGAAGCCAAACCACATCACTGTGCAGCTACTAGGAAGAAAAAATTATTGTTGCAGATGAAACCAGGACACACACAAAATACATTGCACCAAAACATACATTCCTCTGATATTTGCAGATGAAATAAAACACTAAGGATACTAGTTATTCTTCCTATTTTTTCTATTTTTTCTAACCTAAGCCTTGATTTATATCAGTCCATGTTTAGTTAAAAAAAAATGCTGATGAGAGGAAAATCTTTCATGCAAGATTTTTTCCCATGTTTAACATCTTTTTAGGTCAGGTTCAGTGTTTCCTTTTTTTTATTAACTGTTTTTTCCTGTATTTTCCATATAACCCTTGGTCACAGCCTCCTGTAATAAAACTGAAAACTACAAAGTCCTAAATTCAGAAAATCAGTGGGATTGTTCATGTGGGTAATCTCCAAGACATAAACTTAGTACTTGCTTTTCTGTCTTTTTTTGTAGTTGTTTTTAAACAGGAGTTTATACACAGCCTCAACTGGCAGGAAATAAATCAAACTTGCAATGGGGTGAAACCTTGCTGGATACTGTTACTGTATGTGAAGACAAGCAGGAAGTATGCTTCAGGTTAAAAAATATTGTCAGGACCCAGTAACTCCACTGAAAACTTCTTTTACTGGTATGAGAAAGCAGAGTGAGAGAGATAAGCTATTATTTTCTTCTGATCCTTCTTTTACTTCAAATTTACATAGACACTTCTTTACCCTTTTAATATTACTGTAAATTAAATTCCTTATCTGTGTAAATAAATTTATTATTTCTCTTTTCCCCTATCAAAGGGTTCACACGTTCTGTATGTCATCTATCGCAATATTTTTCCATCATGTGCTAATTAGAGAGTAAGTGGTCCTTCAAGACAAAAAAATCCCAGCTACAATCAAAACTCAGAAGCAGCCTCTCTCGCTAAAAAATTTCAGTGCAATATTCTCTTAGTCCAATTATGAAATATTCTCAGTCAATCTTTATATCCATAAAAAATTATGCACGTTATAGGTTTGCAATTCTAAGGCCATTACATTCTCATATAACTTCAATACATTATAAACATAAAAGACAAGTCAAGGCGTCTATTGTTCTGCCTATGTAGAGGCAATTTTCTAACAATAAACAAATATAAGTACTCCACGAGCCATTTTGTTTTCAGAAAAGAGCGTGGTTCCATTCTTAATTCTATTTTACACACACTAGGAGTTATTCCATTCTTCATAAATTCCCTTAACTCCCATTCATTTCAATAGTTTTCTACTAGATGCTTCTACTTAGGCAAAAAATCTTGTAGAAATCTAAAACATATTTTTCTATATATTTTATAATTTCAGCTGGCATTGGAAAAGGGGATTGCCTTGAACCAGATGCAAGGCCATTAAAGCCTGACCTTGTTAATCTTAATGAGTTTTGCATGGGCCCATTTCTCAAGCCTATCGAGGTCCCTCTTCCCTAATGCATACCAACTGTACCACTCAGCTTGTGTCATCAGTGTCATGATAAACCTTTTGCCCAAAGACATAGTATGTTTGTACATTTACTTTGAACTTGTTTTCTAATATAAGGCCTTATGTCACACAATGCAGGTGCAGACTCTTTGTTTTCATTTTAATGTCTGTAATGCCTTGTTTACATGGTGCATCCATGTATAGATTATGAGAGTATATATGTGCACATATACAGTATGAGACGTGTATGTAGTGTGAGACGGAATGCAGGTGTTGCATATTCAGGTTTGTGACTTAAAGTCAATGCCAGAGTGAATGAGGTTGCTGAGATAAAGCTGGATTAAGGTGGAAGAAGTCAGACACAGTGCACGTCTTCTCCAAAAAAACCTTATAAAAGTATTTTCTGCCATATTCCTCTCCCAGAGAGCCCTATCTCATATGGAAGAAAATCCTGCAAAGTATATTTCAATAGTTAAGCAATGGATGCTCTTTGATGCAGTGTTTGAGTTCCCTACCTCTTTTCTCTTGCTCAACAGTAAAGAATGGGTAGAAGGTGCAGTGCCTAGTGCTTTCTTTAGAAAAGCGGAAGGATGACTGCATATCATCTAACTTCAGGCAGTTAGTCACATATCTTAAAGATCTTAGCAGATATCTTTTGTCCTACTCAGCAGAGAAAGCAATCACCCCCATCAAGACAATTACAAGCAGGCCCATCATGACTAGTTACAGAAAAAGGTAAGATTAACCTTTTGGCATCTAAGTTTCTTAGATGATGTGACTGCTAAAAACTTGCCTTACTCTCTACTATGAGTCCTGAGCAGAAACAGAAAAAGGCAAATATCATGTAGTATTCTTTTTTGTTTAATTAGTAAAGTCAATTAAAAAAAAGTAAGGACTAATAGAAAATAGGCGAAGAATAGAAAGCAAAACAAAGGAAAGAAGAAATCAGAAAAAAACATAGTGAGAAGACATACTACTAAAGAAAATAATTTTTAATGTAAGTGAAAAAATCTAAAACTTGCCAAGAATTCTCATTTACAGAGGCTTATGTTTACAAAAATTAAAAGCTAAAAGACAGTTGATCAATTTGATAGATAAGTATTCAAGCAAATTTTAATATACTTTCCTATCATTATAGTTATCTAAAAAATAGTCAAGAACACAAGCTAAGCATAAGCATATCCACAAATGTCGTGGTTTAGGCCTTAAATCAGCCATGCAGTTTGCTACATGGAGAATCAAAGGAATGCAACTCCCACAGGTTGAGATAAGAACAGTTTAGTAACTAAGTCATAGCACAAACCACTACTGCTAGCACTAGTACTAATAATGACAAGAGAAATAC
>JAOEHY010040712.1:0-24142 GCA_025447955.1 Psilopsiagon aurifrons
AAATTCTTTAATGTAAGGGTGGTGAGGCACTGGAATGGGTTGCCCAGGGAAGCTGTGAATGCTCCATCCCTGGTGGTATTCAAGGCCAGGTTGGACATAGCCTTGGGTGGCATGGATTAGTGGGAGGTGTCCCTGCCCGTGGCAGGGGGTTGGAATTGGATGATCTTAAAGTCCTTTCCAACCCTATTCTGTGATTCTATCATTCTATATACATAAATGAGCGTGCTAGACAACTTCTTTTTTCATGTTTGGCAGCTTGTCTCCAGACAGTTGGCCTAATGCCCACAAGGCAACATGATTTCTGCTCTTACATGTTATCGCCTAATGTGGTGGGAAAAATAAGTAGAGCAAAAATCAGATCTTTCCTGAGGAAGGGAATGGGGCAGGGGCTGAAGGGAGACAACATGAGCTGAAAAACAAATGCAGGGCTTATGGAAAATGCATTAAGTGCATCTATTAGATGTGTCATCTACCATGCGTAACAGCCAGATAAATAAAGCCCTGAACACATGTCTGGATCTAGCACACTGCTGATGCCTGATGCATTCTGCCAGGGCAGCAGAGGCTCAGCAACAGCCGCTGCAGCCTTGAAGCCTGTCCAACCATCAAACCTGGGAGTGATTAATCCCACAAAGTCCTGTCTCACTTGCCAGTGCAAGCTTAGTGCTCCTAAGGCATTTATGGAGTTTTCTGGGCCTGACACTAGAGATGGCCTCAGAGGCAGCCTGGGGAGGGCAGCTTCAGCCTGGTGGCATTTTCTACCTGGCTCTGCCCAGTAAGAGAAGTGAAGGGAAGCACCTCCAACTCATCACCACATAGTGCATTGACCAACATTTTAAAGAGCAGGGGGCAGTGGGTCTGTTCAAGACCTTGAGCCTACCTTAGAAACTGAATATGCCACATGAATGCTTTATGATATCAGCAAATTACATGTATTGTTTCTATTAAAACCTCCTCTGTGCTTGCAGCATTTCACCAACTCAACAACTCAGCATTACAAGCAAGCTTGCCTCTTTCCAGGCAGCCAGCACAGCCCTGGACGATGACCTCTGTTTGGTGAACAAGATCAAAGAATCATAGATTGGCTTGGGTTGGAAGGGTCCTCAAAGCTCATCCAGTTCCAACCGCTTGCCACAGGGAGGGACACCTTCCACTTGACCAAGTTGCCCCCCCCCCCCAGTATATCTGTCCTTTAAAGTGATCTGTCCTACATCCCACTGCCTCCTAAGCAGGTTTGCCAGCTCTAAAAAGCAGACCAAGACAGGCACGACCTGAACAGTGAAGGATACAGCCAGTCCAGCCAGAAAAAGACAAACATGGAGGGGCCAGCCTGAGTAAATGCCTGAAGGTGTTACCAGCCTGGCACAGGAAAGGGAAAGACTAAGAGAAAGGACCAGAGAAAACCAGTTTAAAAAGTATTAAGATATATTAACATATAACCATTTAAAAGTGATTAATACTGATGTGGTCTTAAACCTCTTTATCAACAGTAGCCCAAAGCCACATCCCCAGACAGAAACACTGATCCACACCCACAGCCTCTTATGAACAGATAAAACTGCATCTTGCAAAGCTTCAAGTACCACTTTGGGGAGTTACTTGGTCTTGAGGGAACCCACAGCCCCTGTTGGTGCTGTCAGAGCAGTGGGTGCACGACCCCACATATTCCCAGTGCAGCACTTTGGATCATCTCCCGCCGTCAAACTTCCACCACCAATACATCTTCTTTGATCATTATTTCTGCCGGGCTGCATCTCAGGGATGAGAGGAAGTTAATTAGATGTCTTAGCACCTGGGAAACAAAAGCCTTGATGACCTTCACTGGCTCTATCGGAAAATAATTTAGGGTTGTTTAGCTTCCTTTTTTGCACTGAGCAGATCATCAACTAGTAATCATAACTAAAGCCAACAGTTTTTAACACAATTTAATCCCATGTGCTATTTTGCCACCTGTGATATTGCCGTGTCCCCAATGATCTCAGTGTTGATGGTTTTGCCCTCAAGTTCTGATGCTCAAATGGGCAAAACATATTTTATCCTATAATTAAATGAAATGCTCTGCTGGGTGAACATTATCTTAAGTTTTATAGTATTATAGTGCTTTCTATCACCTTAATATATCACCATAGTTCTGTCATTCCAATGAGGTATTACTGTATTATTAGTGTAATAGATCATTACAGCAAGGTGTTTTCGTGATGTATTGCTTAAAGGATGAAGCCATCAGGAAGGAAAAAAACCCATGAGTAAGGCGCAATATAATTACAGGATAAAAGGATATTTCATCATGAAATCTGATACTGATTTGACCTGGAAGTGAATGAACGCAGGGAAACTGAAAGCTACAGAGAAAACAAGAGAAAAACAAGAATTCCCCCCCACTGATGGAAGCTACAACAGAGGCCAAGATCTCATCTGCATTCAGCATTTTATATGGGATTCATTGCACCTGTGTGGAGCTGAATGCCACACACAGCTTGAGCCAATTAGCAGACATCAGCAGAAACTCAGGATATAATACAAGTTGCCCTCCCTTGAATGGGCCACATCTTGCCCTACAGAGTAGGTCATTCCCCCTCTCTCTGAGTTGGATTGCTCACCTACAGATAGAGGAGCATGGCACGGGAATGGACTTACAGAGTGAGGACTTCCAACAAAAATCCAACACTGCCTGGCATGGCAGGAGACAGGACCCACGACACTGCTGCCCTTGTGTCAAATGGCAGCAGGAAGTCTACAACTCACCTTCACCCACCACAGGTGAGGAACTTGTTCCTTAATTGTGAAATACATTTAAACACATACGTAATGGGCCACAGTATCAAGGAAAGAAGTGGAGCATTTAGGAAAACACATTAACATTAAGCACAGGCAACACTGTATGTGTTTTCAGACGCAACTCCTTGCGTGTTTTTTTATATACACAGAATCATAAAATCACAGCATGGTTTGGGCTGGAAGGGAACCCATTTCTCCCTGTCCTATTGCTACAGTCCCTGATGAAGAAGCCCTCTCTCTCATCCTTTTAGGCTCCTTTCAGATACTGGAAGGATGCTATGTATATAAATACATATATAAAACAGTGAGTTATTTGAACAACGTGTTTACACTGCTTCTAATTATATTCTCAGCAATAAATCACAACACACAGCCCATTAATTAAACAGTAGTAGAGAAAGTCCAATTTCTTTCATGCGGTGCCCATGCTTCTGCAAAAGGCTAATTTCAAAGCTTCTGCACTTACTGATAGCTACTTTTAAAAGCATTTTCAAGGTGTTAAACTAATTGAACGTATCACAAAACAAAAGAACTCTCAAGAACTGACTCTCAGATGGAGAGGGAAGGGACAATGTGGAGGTGGAAGACCAGGAAGAAAAATCAGTGCTGCGCTTGCGTAACAGCCGAGCTGAAGGGAGCCAGCAGCACTTTAAGGTTTGACTGGAACATCAGGTAGGAAAAGAAAACATTGTTAAGTTTAATCACAAAAACAGCTAAGGGAAAAATAAATAATTGGCTTTTAGCCGTTCATCTTAAAGCCCAGGGTTAGGAGACAATGTCAGGCTAATTCAGTTTCTCATACTATAATGCACTTAGAGGTTCAAGTTTCTATCCAGAAAGTCCAAAAACCAGTTTGTGCCATTTAAGAAAAAAACCCTATGTGCATTTAAGCAACAGCTAGGTTATATTTAGCAGTGACTCCATCAGCCACAGTTGACTGATCTTTGTTTAAAGGCAACGATAAACCCAAGTGAGATTTGTGTCTACCTCAAAGGACTCCTGCAGCTGGCTCCTTGGCTCAGGTGGCTCCTGAAGTTTGCAGTTCAGGCTCGGATGAGCTTTGGGATTAGTCCTGGTGAGCCTGAAAATACCAGGGTGTCCATACTGCAAGAACAGGCTCTTTATGCATTCTCATCACTTGAACTATGCTGCTTCTTTTTAGCTGAAAATGAACCTATGATCAATGAGTTTAATCCTGTTTCCACCCATTGTCACTACACACCGCGCAAACACAGCAACAGTAGTACCCATCATCTGCAACTTCCCTGCCTTGGCTAAATTTCTCATATAGATAGCTAGAGCATTTACATGGGAAATGCAAGCAAAAGCAGGAGATTTAAGTCAGGTACGCACAACAAATCCTGATGTTAAAACACCCAGGGCCTCACTGGATAGAGCTAAAATCCCAGAAAGTGCTGCTACTCTGTGGCTTCAGAGAGGCCAGGCAGGGTTTTAGTAATGAAAGAAAACTTTAAAATCTCATTATAACTCTTGTGCTGCATTTTGTTCCAGGTTGATGGATCCAGAAACATTCCCGTGCTGATTTCTTCTTAAAACAGCAGGAGATAAAACTACAGAAGAGGCCAAATTAGTCCATCATCACTAACTTTCAGTACTTGGTACATCCACTAATCCTCTAAAAGAAGATAAAGAAAGCTCTGGTGATATCTTACTGTGGCCTTTCAATGCCTAAAGGAGGCTGGTAAGAAATCTGGAGAGCGGCTTTTGCCATGGGCCTGTAGTGACAGGACAAGGGGGAATGGCTTTAACCTGCCAGAGAGGAGATTGAGACAAGATCTTAGGCAGAAGCTCTTCCCTGTGATGGTGCTGAGGCGCTGGCACAGGGTGCCCAGAGAAGCTGTGGCTGCCCCATCCCTGCAGTGTTCAAGGCCAGGTTGGACACAGGGGCTTGGAGCACCCTGGTCCAGTGGAAGGTGTCCCTTCCCATGGCAGGGGGTTGGAACTGGATGAGCTTTAACAACCCTTGTAAACCAGTCTGTGATTCTATGAAGATACGAGATTTTGAGTGAATCTTGGAATGATGATTTTTAATCTAGAATAAGATTAACATTAGGATAAGAAGCTTTTGGTTTGCTCAAAAACTTCTGGAGAGGTAAAAGGAGTGCTAGAAAACTAACACTACAGTAAATCCCAGCCAAGCTGAAATGGCTAATTGTCACCCTGTTAAAAAGTCCTGCTTGTTTTCTTTACCCAGCTGATATGTTTTCATTCTGCTGGGTGAAAGAGAAAGGAAAAGTCTTAAAATGCTCTGTTTGTGTATGCTCTGCTCCGCTCTTTGGCTATTTATCTTCAGCATTATTTACCCTGGTCTGGAAGATTTTTTCAAATGATGCTTTTACTTGCAACTCTGGCATGATTATGGTAATTCAGAAAATAGCTTCTCTATGAGTAGCTGGGAAAATGCATCTTTGTATCTGAGGCATCTTTAAGAAGAAGCCTGGCCTTGTACATTAGAGACTGAAGGCAACAGGCAAGTGGCACATCCATGCTCTGTCCAAGAAGCCTCTGCAGCGTACCTTCTGCTCTGACCACACATGGTCCTAGCACATTAACTCCTCACCTGCGGTCCCCAGCCGTGGCACGGGTACAGTATTGCTGTGTGGTTCTCCTGGGGGCCCTGGTCAAGGCAAACGTCTTTTGCCTTGTTGTTTCGAAGCTGTAAGAAATAAAAAGTGCAGTTATACAGCCCTGTGTCTTTGAAGATGAGCAATAAACTGATGAGCAGCAATGTCTCCAGCTTCTCTGGCTACAGAAAGAATAGATGGGTGCTATATCACTAGGCATAATCAGGCAGAGAAGGGTTTAGTGTGCCATATGTTTTCTTTAAATACAAGGCCTAATGATGGCTGCTTTCATATAATAATCACCATTCAAAGGAGCCAACTTCCTCGAATACAGTTTTCTTTGTATTTGGTCATGTGTGGTGGTAACAAGCACAGTTTTAAGCTGCTGTCAGCCTGTTGCCGGGAGCCTGAAATCAATGCAGAGTCGTTTGCATTTCATTGAAATCTCAGGGTGCTCAAAAAGGCAGCAAGGGAAGAAAAGTCCAAGGAGCACAAGGAGCCCCTTTGAATCGTCACAGGGATTCAGGAGGGGACACAGAGATGGCAAAGCAGTTGTCAGGTACTGAAGGACACACTTTGGAGGGAGCATGGAAGTGTTGGGTTCACGCTACAAAGCTCAGTGCCCACTGAACCCAGCCACCAGTTCTGTCAATGCAGAGCTGCCCCTCTCCAGGCTCCCTATGTAGGGAAACTGCAGCAATGCCTCTGAAAATACGAAAATAGGATGATTAATGATATAAGTGCTCTGAAAATAGCACTTCTGGGGAAGTTTTAGCTTGCAGGATTTAAGTTACTTTGATAATAAATCTTTCTCAAAATTAACGCCCATGTGGGGTGCCTGGGCTGTGCTTCAAGGAGCCTTCTCAAGCTGCCACTATTCCATGAGACCTACTGCAAGAGTACTATCAGTTCCCACAAATGCCTGGATTTATATTCCCAGCACAGTCTCAAAGCCAACAGAGATTGAATTAAGTCTCCTTACTTTATCTCATCCTTAAGCTGTTGTGACAATGCACTGTATCCTACAGAGACCTTGTAAAGAATCAGGCTCAGTTTAAGTCAAAAGGTTTTATAAGACAACTATGTATTAAAAATATACATACAGCTGCTTAATCCATGGAGTCAATGGGTAATATAGATAATTTTCTGTCAGTTCAGTAAATGAGGTATTAAAATATTTTACTGTATATGCTTTCCAAGCTCAGAAATAAATCCCCAAAATAGCTTTTTAGGAAGAACTGTGAAAAGACTTATACAAATTTATATAACTATGCACAGAGAGCATGTGTTTTGAATCCCATTCCTCTCCTTTGAGGCTATTTCTCATCAGAGACTCACCAACTGTAAATATTAGCAGTCTGCTCTAAGGGACTGCTCAGCTATTACTTACCTCCCCATAAGCGATGGTGTTGTTGTATCTTCTCATTTCTGGGTAAACATGGTCCAGGTACCACTGGAAATTTTTACACTTCAAGCTCTTCCTCAATGCTTTTCTCTCAGAAACATCCCCAATGTCAATACCTGGATTCTGAAAAATAAAGACACACATGTCACTGAACCAGTAGTCTTAAAGAAGGTTAAAAAGGAGAGGATTTCACTGATGTTTGATATCACAGGATCACAGAATGATTTGGGTTGGAAAAGACCTTAAGATCACCGACTTCAAACCCCCTGCCATGGGTAGGACACCTTCCACTAGACCAGGTTGCTCCAAGCCCCATCCAACCTGGCCTTGAACACTGCCAGGGATGGGGCAGCCACAACTTCTCTGGGCACCCTGTGCCAGCGCCTCAGCACCCTCACAGGGAAGAACTTCTTTATATTTAACCTGAACTTCCCCTGTTTAAGTTTAAACCCATTCCCCCTTGTCCTATCACTACAGTCCCTGATGAAAAGTCCCCTCCAGCATCCTTGTAGGCCCCCTTCAGATCCTGGAAGTTGCTATGAGGTACCCACACACCTTCTCCAGGCTGAAGAGCCTCAGCTTTCTCAGCCTGTCTCCATAGAGGAGGTGCTCCAGCCCTCCCAGACAGAAGAGAAATAGTTTTGAAGGAAAAATGCAGTATAACAGAGGTGAATCTTCAATATTGTCATGGATTCCCTTGGGCTTTGGACACATTTGAGAAAGACTGAATCTGCCAACAGGCACAAGAGCAAAGTACTTTTAAAAGAGCTCACCTCCTGTTTAGGTATTGACATACAGGACTCCCAGGAGAGCTTAGTGGAAAATGTACATGAGGATTTAAAAGACTTCCATGCTGAATCCTGGAAATGCAAACCCCTGTCTGTGCTCTGACCACCAAAATCCTTCCCCTTACACACCCTTAAAAGGTATCAAATAAGGGGTAGAGAGAAAAGAAGAGAGAAAAATGTAAGATTCATATATAATAGAGGGAGACAGCTAAGAAAAAAGGACAAAAATTACAGGGGAAGAGAATCTGAGGCTGAACCTCAGGAAAATCTCTTGACAATTTGGACAATTACCTGGTGAAATAGTCTCCCTGGAGACACTGAAGAACCCCACAGCTCCAGACGATTTAAGAGCAGACAAAGCTACAGTATCTGTCCCCAGAGGAATAATCTCACAGAGCCAGGAGCAGGGGCAGAAGGGAGCTGCCCCCTTTCAACCTTTTATTCCATTACAGAATCCAGGGAACTAACGCAGCAGTCAGGTGAAGGAAACCAAAGGCACATTGCAGCAACCCCTTCTACTCCTTCCTGCAGGTGTCTGGGTTCCAACTCTATTGTAGCTCCTATTCTTGTCTTTTACCATGATCATTAAATACAGCTGGGAAAGCAATTTTCCATTACAACGCTTGTAATGATCTTCTAATGAATTATTCACTCTGCTTTAGAGAAGATACCAAATTAATGCACAACTCGCAGCTCACAGGTAAAAATAAAGATGATTCAGTGTAGACTGGGAGGACAGGCTGAAGTCTGAGTGGGCAAGGTGGGATGCAGAGCAAAGCAGGACCACAAACCAGTCAGGACCTGAAATACTCACTGCAAGGCTTGGTTTTGTGATTCTGTGATATCCATATGATTCTGTGTATATCCATAAACCCCTGCACAATACCACCAGTCACACAAGGCTTCTCTAAACTTAAATCTGGTCTACATAAGCATCTCAAACTGGTTTTAGAGTAACCCAGATGTGTTTTCCCACCCCCAGCAACAGTTTGTGAGATGCTGCCTTTTCCAAGCCACACAGGACCAGTGGATTTTAATCCATTTCTGCCACCCCCAAAGCTGTTTCTGAGCAAGAGCATAGTGCTTCACCTCTAAAAAGGAATCAACCCTAGGAACAGTGCTGGACTCATAGTAATTTATGATCCCTGCCTATAGACATTTGGGACTTGCAACCTTTAAGAGAGATCTGGAATGACTCAGTCCTGCAAGCAACTCCGAATGCTTGGAGCGGTGCCCACCACAGTCAGTGCCCTCCTGCAGCTCAGTGGGTAAATGGCATTTATTTCCATCTCTATTCATCCATTTCTCAACAATAAACAAATCCTGGACTCCTCACCACTGCCAGGACAACAAACCAGTAGCACAGGCAGCTCATCAACCCTTCAAAGGTATCTGTTGGTCTCCAATGCAGTACAACGCTGCCACTTCCATGGCTCTAAATGCCAGTAGCTATCCCCGGATGTAACCTTTCCTCAGGAAGCAGCAGCTCATGCTTTTATGTTTTAATGGTTTTTAAACTGCTCAGAGCACAGTACCACTGCAGCAGCCCCAGGACTATAGCAGCTAGCTGCAGGGGTGTGATCTGCAAGGTGTATTTCATGTGTCTTTTCAGTACCAAAAGGGTGGCTGTACATAATTGCTCTTATGGGGTCTGGCCACTCATGGCAATGGTTTTAGTTCACACTTGAATAGAGCTGCCCAGCATTCATGCTTAAGTACACTTCAAGTGGAGTGCGTGTCAGGGTGCAAGGCACCCAGAATCTTCACCTTATCCATAACCTGGTGAGCATTGCTGCCTCCCCTTCCCCAATACGCATTTATCCAGCTCCAACCCCCTGCCATGGCCAGGGAAACCTTCCATTACAGCAGGCTGCCCCAAGCCCCATCCAATCTGGCCTTGAACACTGCCAGGGATGGGGCAGCCACAGCTTCTTGGGCAGTCTACACATACAAGTCTTTAACCCAAGAAAATTGGTTTGCACCCATTTGCACCTAAAGACACAGGTACAATGGCCATACCTCCAGTGGCAGGTTCCACGCGATGTACACGTGCCACTTGTAGTCATCCATCCACACCTCGGCCACCCGCAGTGCATTGCGCTTGGTGTAGAAACCAATGTTGTTGTTGTAGGGCTTCTTCTTGCGCTCGATGTGAGCCACTCGGGAGCAGGGCAGGACCTCCATGCTGCCACCACACAGCCACACCTGCAACACAACCACACAGCACCATCAGCAAGGGGCTCAGCAAAGGGTTCACATAGACATCAACAAGAGAGAATTGGTGGGTTCGGAGGTTTCTATAATGTCCTGGTGAGCACAAAGCATCACAGAGTCTTGCTGGCAACTGGAAACATGGCCAGGTTTGGTTTTTGCTCAATTGAGAGACACAGAGAGAATTTAACCTGTGCCCAGAGCAAAATATGTGACAGCTTTAGAGGGATCAGGTCCAGCACATGGTATTAATACATTGTAGGACTGGGTGCTGAGTTTACAGTGATGTTGCTACTAAATAAAAAGGATTAAAGACTGGAATGGTTGAAACAATTGCAAGATCACCTCCTGCACAGGCAATGACTCAGTGAAACATATGGCAGGCACAGATTTCTCCCACTTGAAACCATTTGTTCATTATTTTTCTTTCACGTGCTGTTTAAAGTTCTCATAAATCACAGTGTACAAGTTAATAAACTCATTTTGAGATCTTCTTTTTATCACACAGAAAAGGAATTTTTGCAGGGAGATTTGCCATACCTGGGTTCTTCCTTCCCTGTCTGTCTTCACCAAGAAATTATTTATGTTAAATTAAAGACACATACCCAGGACACCAGGCACTGGGCAATCGCCACAAACACATACGCCAAACAGGCCAAATAATCCCACTTTTGCCTATTTTGCAGTCTGCTTTCCATTATCATTTTGCAGTTGTTATAACACCCATCGTTTCTGGGATCTCTTCCAGGCTCACCACCTTTTATCCCATCTGTGTTCCCTAAGTTTTACAGGCCCTGCTCAACCCGCTCTCCTGGCAGTACCAGGAGCCTCCTGGACCGTATCGCCTACCCTTTTTCATCTCTAAGCTGTGGGTTTAGTGGCCCCATGGCCATCCCAAGCCCAGGTGACAGGGGCAAGGGCAATACATCAGGGAGATGTCATCCCTTGGGGTAATCCTGCTACTTGTGCTGTTCTCACCTGGACTGCTGCAGAACACAGGAGCCCACATCAAAGAAACAGAGCCCTATTTTGTTAGCTGGTGCTTTAACATGGAGAAAAATTCCTATCTTCCTCCTGTTCTACTGTTTGACCTTTCCAAACACCTTTAAATACAATTTCATGGCTCCAGAGTGAATTCAAGGCCCATCTCCAAGATGAGGGGTATGTCCATCCCTCCACTCCAGCCACAACCATGCTCACATCTGGGAATTTCACAAGGTCTGCCTGCAGTCTTGCAACAGGCCACATGCTGGCAATGCAAGTAAGAAGTGAACAAGATAGTTCTAAGGGAAAATATATATACATTTAAAGGAATACTCCTAAGGCAATAGTTTGGCAGTGTTTCTTGCCTTCTCAGTTCCTCAGTTTCTCAATGTCTTGCTGAATTAGGAGCATTGAGCTCTGCCCTTGGGTGCTCCCAAAGCTGCTGGGTTCAACCACAACACCGAATAAAACTGCCAGTCCTGGAAGGTGCCCAGTACCATCTGCTTTTGACTTTGGGGGTTTTGGTAGATTTTGTCCTGATTTGAGGTCAGAATAATTATTTTTATTATGTAAAAACCATGATCTTATTAAAAATGTCATTTCCCAGCAAGCTTGCCTCAAGCAGCAAAAGTGCACTATTGTCTTGAGTTAAACAATGCACATGGCTTTACACCTGACAGCTTTTCTAGATTTCTGGAATATCTATGCAAACTATACTGAAATGCACACATTGTAATAACCCAAGAGAGAAAAAGCATTGGGCACTGTGCAAAGGGCATTGGCTATATACGTATCACCAAGCCAGTTCCAGACAGCTCAATAGAAATCTAATTCGGAAAAAGCACTTATGCAAGTTAAGGCCATCTCCTAAATAAAACCTAAATCACCATTATGAATTATAAAAATCTATTTTTACAAGGCATTTATAAATACTTCTGCTGGCAACAAAAGAGAGACCTATTACACTGGAAATGCCAAGTTGCACCTGATATCACTGTCCTCAGTGTACAGAGAAGTAAATGATGGCCCCAGGAAGACGCTGCTGGCTCCCATGTGGCGTGGCAAGGACTTTCTGCTCCTGTTTGTATCCAAAACCACACAGGTCCACAGGGGCTGCAATCCTGGGGACATCCTCCACAACCATGAAGCATGAGGTGTAGCTGCCCTACGAGCTCAGTGATGCTTTATCCTTGCAATAGCAATGACTATGGAGCAGTGAATAGCCTAGGGAAAGGCCACAGACTTTGTTCTCTTGGTGCCAATGTGAGATAAGCTTCAAGACACCACAACCCAAAGGGCTCAGCAGACCTCCATCTTCCGAGCAAGGCTGGAAGTCATTGCCTTGCTGACACCCTGATGTCCCAACCTGCAGCAACTTCATCCCTGTGGCACTCAGACCCTGAAAGCAGAAGGTTCTTTGGGAATCTTCACTTACGTCCCTATTGAGCAGCCATTTGTCCCACCAAAGAACTTTGACAAAGAAACTACCTTCCTATTAAGTAGATTTTTCATGGTCATGGCAAATAAACCTACAATCCCTTAAGGTACTCTATTTAGTACAACTAAAGGTACTCTATTTACTGCAACAGCATTAACAGGACAATCAGTCCAGTGTGTTGTTTCTGCTAATTCCTTGAGAAATTATCTCTTAGTAGATGGGTAATCAAGAGCCAGCGTAACATTAAGACCCATCAGAGAAATAAGGTGTTGTCAAATTAATTCATGTTTCGCCTATTTAACAAGTCAGAATCTTTTCTCTTGCTTCCTACAAAGGATGAAATCATGCTCACTTTGTTTTATAAAATATGCCTGCATGGCATGTAAAGGCATGTTTAAAAACTCAAGATAGAGTATGTAACACAGTAGGTAAATTCAAAGAGCAAGCCTCAAGTTTCCCCCTTGTTTTCTGACATTCAAATTTCAACATGACTATTAGCTTGCCATTCATCCACCCGTAAAGAGACGCAGAATTAAAAATAGAAGCATTCCCCTCCAGTAAATGACAGTGACTCAATAACTTCTCCATCAGTCTACACACAGGAATAATCAAACATACAGAAAAATGCTTGGACTTACAAATAATGGGTTAATGCTAAATTCTAGGGAAGAAATCCCAGAGAAAAACATGAGACAAATCCATCACCCAGAGATCTTTGATGTGTTTTTTACAAAGCTGGTGGGTAAAGCACTTGCAATAATTTTCCAAGCAAAATGTGACTGTCCTAAGAATTCAGCATGGAAAAGCAGTGATTCCTCTCAAGACATGAAATCACAGAATCCTAGAATCCCAGAATCACTAGGATTGGAAGTGATGTCTGAAGATGATCCAGTCCAACTCACTGCCAAGGCAGGGCCACCCAGAGCAGGTTGCACAGGAACATCTCCAGGCAGGTTTGAATCTCTCCAGAGAGGGAGACTCCACGATCCCTCTGGGAAGCCTGTTCCAGACTGGCTTGGATTGGAAAGGACCTTAAAGCTCATCCAGTTCCAACCCCCTGCCATGGGCAGAGACACCTTCCACTAGCCCAGGCTGCTCCAAGCCCCGTCCAACCTGGCCAACCTGCACAACTCTTGTGTATGTACACCTCTCAGCCAAGCCATCAGCATCAACTCTGCCATCAGCCTTCAGGTCTCCATTTGCAAAAGCAAAGTTGTTTTTACAGTGCTCTTGTGGAGCACTCTGCATGTCTTAATTCTAAGGACACGTCCTTCACCTGGGACAGGGGTAACCTCAGAGTCTGGGAGCAACCTTGAAAACAACAGTGACCAGGCCTGTTGGATGGGACCTCGAGCAAGGTGAGCAGGAGGACCCTGGCATTGCCTGAGTAAGTACACATTCCCTGTGGTTACTGCACTCCTGGTAATGTAGAAAGAATGGCAGGCTGCCCACAAAGCACAGTGTACTGATGGTCCTTTGTGCATGTAATAGAGACAGCAAGAAAATCCCAGTTTCTCTTCACCAGCTCACTGCAGCAGCTGCAGAACCAATTTTCTAAGTGAAGAACAATTACTGTCTGTGATCCCTTTTGCCCTCAAAAATGTTCTGCAGCTATCAATTTGCTTTGCTCCTGTCTGCTAGAGCCAGCAATTACTCCAAAGGAGCATTATTTAAACAAAAGGGCTTTTGGCAATCTGCTCAATGCCAGCCAGGCAGAAAAGGGTGACCCAGAGGAGAACCACCACCCAAGATGGAGCTGCAAGCCGGTCTTGTGCTACCCCAGGCTCACGGCATCATCTACGCTCCCTCATTGAGCAGGGCTAGAAACACACCCCATACCTTGAGGTTGGTGGTGCCAGCACTGCTAGTGCTTTATGGGTCTGGTTTGCTGTGAGGGAGCAATCCAGAGGATGTGTTTGGGTGTCACCTGGGGCAAGCAGGAGGAAGTTACTGGTTACTGGGTGCTGCTGCCTTGTCCCACCCCATACTCGCTGGCAGGTCAGAGATGCTTCTTCCTTTGTGTCTCCCTCTGCTCACCCAATGGAGCAGGGTGAGCCTAAGGGCTCCCTCCCTTGGGTGCAGAGGCAGCAGCACTGACATCTGGCCAGCACTCACAGAGCAGCAAAAGGCACACGCAGGGGAAGGCATGGCTGCAGCTCGAGCAAAAGATGGGTGAAAAAATGAACTCTGAAAACAGAAGTTTAATGCACCTATAACAAGAAACACTTGTTCCCCTCCCCAGCAATCAGCGCTTGCTACACCATGGTGCCCAGTGGCAGGGAAGCAGAAGAGAAAATTATTAACTTAAGGAGACTATTTTCATCAGAAAATACTGGCGCAGCGGCTGCTTCCCTGGATGGCAGAACCGCTCGTACATCCCGTTTCTCTTCACGCGCCTGCAAGCCAGACCAGGGAATTGGGACTCACCATCTGCTTTGGGCACAAATTAAAACAAAAAGAGAGCACTTCTGCAAGATAAGAGGCAAAACTGGGGCTGGTCCCTTGCTCCTTTCCACCCGGTGCAGAGCCAGGATGGAGTCCTGCCCAGCACAGCATCCTCTCCTCTCAACCATCAGCATCTCCAGATGAGACACCATGCTGTTGGTGCCCCTGTGCCACTGCCTTATATAATGCTGTGCTTCCTCCTCATCCCTGGGATATCAATAATAATAACAATAGTAGTGATAACAATAATAATAATGAAAATGAAAATAAGAAGGGACAGTGACTATCTTGGGCCCTGGATCTGGTGTTCTAGCTGGAGCATGACATGAAATCTATGATGAACACTGACAGCTCCCATTAAGGGATCCTGACTTCAGTTGCTTAGAACTTCACCGAATTTTAACTGTTCAGACTGAAATAAACCCTAGAACAGCTCGAGCCTGCCTGCAGTTAATGAAAAGAGACATCATGGCTAATGGTGTCAAGATGAGGCTGTGAGGTAAACTTTTAATCTCTGAATGCACTGTGACAGAGGGAAACGGGGGAAAAAACCTGCTCCTAACTTTCATTATACAAACTTCAGGCTTTCTCAGCTGATAACTTTATTTCTCAGGCGATTAGCAAAACCATGCCTTAATTAGTAATAGATTTCCCATTTAACAGCTTTGCCTTATCTTTGGCCCCCTTCCTTTCTTCTAAGAGTAACTTCCTAAGTTAAGGGAAAACACAATTACCCAAGGCAGCGAAAAAAATAAGGAATGTATCAGAACAAAGACCTAAATAATAAAATTGAGAAGCGGCAAAAAAGGCAGAGAAATAATCATTTCTCCCTATGCTCCCTCATAGAGTTCTGAGAGACAGTATCTCCTCAAATTATTCCTTTTCTCAGAAGAATCAACACGTACAGATACATTTCCAGCGATGTAGGTGAAGCAGCTTCTATCTCATCTATTCCCACTTTGGCCATGCTCTACCCCATGTCCCTGCAGGACACCACCTGCATGTCCCCAGTGCCAAGCTCGCACTGCAGTGGCCCACTCTCCAAGATGCCAGAGCAGCAAAGGGGTCAGGAACGGGATGACAAAAGTCACTCCCCCAAACCTCTGTAATCCCTTGTGCCCAAAGCAAGGCTGCTGCTGCTCTTTGGTGGGGACAAGACTTGAGCAAGCAATGCCAACATGGGGCACTGCCCACTGTCCACGTCGTCAACAAAGATGTTAAACAGCGCCAGTCCCAACACGGACCCCTGAGGAACACCACCTGAGCACTGGAAAACCTTATGGATTGGAACTTACACATACAACTTTGCAGCAGTACCTTCATGTCCCTGGCACAAGGCTTGTGTAATGTGACAGTGAGAGATGTGAACCATGGGAAGTCTGTTAAATCCAAATCCTGGTGATTAAACATCTCCACACTGTTAGGCAATAGTTATTTATGGGTGACAATCATAAGCTGTACAACTCTCACACACAGCAAACTGGATAATGTTTTATAATTTTATATATACTTATATATAAATATATGTTATATCATCCCTGAAGTGCTCCTTCAAGCTATTGTGACTGCACTATCTCATGTAACATCACAGCAAGAACTTCAGTAGAGATGTTCAGCTGGATTACATGAAGGTAAGTTAAGAAATCACACACAGAGTGGGGGGACAGAGTGGGGGGAAAAAAGAAAGAATCAGCTCTCTGGAACCTTTTACTTCCACCACAGTGGAATACAGTATTAGTGATCTCTTCAGGCTGGACACAAGCACTCCTTGAAGAGAACTGCTTTTTAGTTTAGATACATGGATTTTCACAGAACACACCAAGAGAGGACTGGTGGTGTGAGAATTTGTACTATAGCAGTGAATGTACCACCTTTGAGGTTACTCTGCTACAGATCCAGCAGTGGGCTATCTCTAGCCAAGACCACAACTAAACCAACCACATGGTGTAGTGTTTCTAAGCATGAGCAGCGACAGATCTCCTTGTCCATCAGTCTCAGAAGAAGGCAACACCTTGCAGGCAGAGACAGCATTTGCACTGACGGACCCAAGAGACACTGTCTTCTTGGAAATCTCAACACAACTTCATCCTGAACAACTAATACGTGATTTTGGAAACCTCTATGAAGGAGTGAAAGAGACTCGGCATCCTGCAGCAGCAATGGGAAAATGAATTTTGTTGCTAAACCTGTAGATTTCTTCTCCACCATCAGGTTATGGAAAACCTTTCCAAGAGGATCAGGGCCAAGAAGCCACATCAGGCATCAAACGCACATGCCATCTCCTTAAAATACGATTTCTGAATGGACTATTTCCTAACCTGACCACCTCAGGCCATGTCTATTCAAGCAGAGAATGGAAGTGGGAGGAGAGAATAATACTACATTTAAGACAATAACTTATTTTTCTTTTCTGTCATTCTTTTTCTGACATTTTATCCTCATGGACAATACCACTTTGGAGAGGTTCCTATCTTGTGCCAGACCAATAACAGAATTGTCCAGATTGTGCAATGTCCAAATGTCTTTCCTTTCCTGCTGAGATGACTAAATTCACTCCTGTTATAATGGCCACTTAAAAATACCAAATAAGAGTGGAACTCAGGTGCACAATCCACTCCACAAATCCTAACCTATGGCAATACTGGGTAAAAGCCACAGTTTTCATCCTCTTAACTCAGCAAGGAACATAAATAGTTTAACATTTGACATATTGGAGATGTTAGAATAAAGAAAGCTTCACATCAGTGCAAAGCAGTTATTTCTCTGCGCTGCCACAGTTCAAAGACAGCAATACATACACACTGCAATTGTTTGCTCAAACTGCAGGCTTTTCCAATGAAAAACGTATGCTGTGCTTCTCCAACAAATGCAACACAACCTGTTCTAAATAGTGCATCGTTCCCCACTACAACAGGTATTGATTTGAGTTTATCAGTAGATAAGATATGTAAGAATAGGCTTGGTGGGAAGGTACCTTTAAAAGACTGATCACAAAGCACAGCACAGGGAGGATAAGCTGTAATGACAAGTGTCTGCATCCTCTTGGCTTGAAAAAACTGCTGAATAGAAGCATTTTGTTACTCAGTGCACCAGGACTGATAATTTAATTGCTGCATAATTAAACTGCAGCAAGCACAGTGACTGTAGCTTTGTCATTTCAGCACTTAAAAAGCTATTAAAAAAAAAAGAACAAAAAAGAACAGTGCATTTTTAAATCCACTTCTCAAATGCTTGGTGAAAGTGCAAAGATGCTCTCACACCTGAACTCCCATCCTTGGCTGGAGCTCAAGCCCAAATCTGTATTGCCAGCTCCCATATGGCTGAGGCATTCCTGCAGAGCACAAAGCTCCAGCTACACACTGAAGTGGTTTTCAACTATCATGGTATAAATCTGGGTCTCTCCTAATAAGTTTAGTACTAAAACTCCTCAGTGCTCCGATGGTATCTGATCATTCTTGGCAGCTTGACAAGAATCTGATTATGTTGTAATAGTATAATGCAAAGATTATTGTAGACTCATAAAAGACAAGTGCTTCAAAAACAGCATCAACAAAACCTGTAAGCCCTTTCAGAAGGAGAACAACATGCTGGGCTTCATATGCTCATAGCACAGAAATTACCTGCAGGATTCGACCCTGAACTACTTAGAGGTTGCTCTTTTTTCTTATTATTTTATTGCCAGTAATGTACCGAACGCATCTTGATCTGATTTTCCCATTACCATTTCTGTCAAAGCTGTAAAAGTAAAATAGCATAAAGAGTTCAGCAGAATTTTGATCTATTTTTCATGTAAAAACGCCTTGAGAGAAAATTATTCGTCGACAGTTCTTCGGCCCAACATGATTCCATGTGGGGAGAGGCAGGAGGAGGGGGGAAGGTGCCATGTATCACTTTAACCGTAAGAGGCAGTTCTAAACTAGAATTATTTATGCAGAGAGAGGCAGGCATATGATAGAGCAGCTCCTGAGCTGACAGCACCTTGGCTCCACTGAACTCTTCCCAGTCCTCTTAACTGCAGCACATCACGACTGCGGCTTCTGTGATGTGTAATTATAGATACCCTCTCATCAGACCCTGACGGGGAAGGCGCTGGAAGGAAGCCGAGCTCCTCCAGAGCTGTTCATAGGATTGAATGTGACTCAGCCTATCCTCTCTGCACAAAACTGCTCCAGGAACTCATCAAAAAGAACAGCTAATGAGTTTAAAACTAGAGCACGCAAATATAGAGGGAGGGAACATATGCAGTGTCTGTGTGTATCTGTTATTTGGGGTGAATGCCTATGAGGACATACAGACACACACACACACACACACACACACACACACACACACACACACACACACAAGGTTATTTCATGCCCTGTCAGTGCTCAAAGCCAGACTGACAATGTTTCCTAAGCTCTCCAATGGTTTTGCCACAGTCTTTCTCATTCATTATGCTTGGAAAGGATTATGAACAACAGTGCTGAAACAAGCTGTCAGGTTTATCTAAGGCTCTCTACCTTCATTTCATAGGTCTAGTGGAAGGTATCCCTGCCCATGGCTGGGTGGTTGGAACTGCATGATCTTTAAGGTCCCTTCCAACCCAGGCAAGTCTCTGATTCTGTGAATGATGTCCACAACAGCTGGACAGACCCAGCGCAAAATGTGTTTGGTGGTTGTGCCAAGACCAGGAGTGATGCTCTGCTCCCACAGACACCTGAATGCCACTGTAGTAACAACTGGGGGCAGCTCAGGAAGGGCAAGCGAATTTGGAACCTCACTGTTGTCTGACCCTTTCTCCATAGAGAGGAGAAAGTATCTGCCCACTTTATCAAGGACAGATCCTCATCTGTGGGCTGCTGATGCTATTGCCCAACAGGCTCCTCCTCCCAGCACCAAGTCTGCTGCAGATGGACTAAGTCTGTGCGAGTTAAACTAAGGTCCAAACCAGATGGTTGGAGAGTAGGGCAGCTCTGTCATATTTTTGCCATTTCCCCTGCCATCTGCTCATTTTCTCTGGCAGTGTTAAAATCCCCTCTTCGGAGGAGCCGCTGCGTACTTTGAAATAATGAATACTTTACAACTCCAAGCAAGTATGAAAGTTTAAAGCCTGAGCAATTGCTGTGGCTCTGAAGCTATCATCGGCAAATGTACTGATAACTGATTGTCACAGACAGCCTTCAACCTCCACTTAAAATGATGTTAAATTTGAGTACATGTGCAGGTAAAGCATTCTGTAAAGGCTCTCGAAGATTAATAACCTGCTAATAGCTGCTCATCTCAACGTGGCAGGCACCATCTACCCAGTGAGTATTGCTCCTTCAGGTGTGGCCAGGTCCTGAAACATCCCCCATCAGAACAGAACAGCCACTGAGCTGGAGCTATGATTTTTAATTTGGAAGCCCTGTCTTTTTGGGGCAGCATTTAAGCTTATAACTGTGGCACAGCTGCTTGATCCATCCAAGACCATCAAATTACCCTGGTGGCCATCCAGCTGTGGACTCTCTCTCATGTTTAGAAGATTCCAGAGAAAGCAGCCAGACACCGTTAGATGCTGGTTTAACAAAGGCCACAGCAATTTGTTGATGTAGACATACTTTGGGTGCACAGACACAGATCTCAGGGGACTTGAACTTGGTCTCAGTAGCCAGAAATTCAACCCTTCAACTAGCAGCCCTTCAAAAGCAACAGCCAAGAGAACCGAGGCTGCACAAAGACCAATTTGGAAGAGATGGAAGGAAAAAATGTATCTGATGCAAACCTTCTTTTCTCCCTCCTGATACACACAGCAATGGTTAACAACAGAGCTGTGATATTTTTATTAATAATACTATTAACACTGTTATTACACAATCTAATTTTGATGAAAGCCTTGTTTGGATAGTGAGTCCTGCTCCCCCTGAGACCAGCAGCACAACTCCCGTTGTCTTTCCCAGAGCCAGGATTTCAGCCTCTAACCAGCAACTGCTTTGTGCAAACCCAGAAAGAATTGACATGGTTTTGAAGAGGGCTATCATGGACACATCTGCACACCTGGGGGTTACAGCTCCACATTACAAAGGGCCTTGTGTCGATAGCATGAAAAAGACAAGTGTATCTTGGTCAATTCACCTTTTTTCCCCTTCTACAGTGAACTTAAATGTTTGGATTATTTACAGTAATTAAAGAATCAGCCTACCTTTAGAAAATACTCCAGATCTGCTGGCAAAGCCGCTTGTATGAGCCCTTCCTAAACCTAACTCAAGCAAAACCAGCAAAGGCAGACGAGATGTACTCAGTGCACTGTTCAGGGTGACCCAACCCGCGGGAATAAGAGCCCCTTTGGTCGTCTAGTAGAAGACTCAAGATGACATAAATGTCCAAAGGAGCAGCAGTGACCCTTCCCCAGCACAATCACATCCACCACTGCATACCACCAACTGGGCATCAGTTGTGCTCATGTATCCTGCTGTTATGGTAGGGAACTGTCCTTCATGTTTGCCCAGAAAACATCTTGCCTCACATTAAATCCTCTTATAACCCACATTGCAAGTTACTCTTTTCATCCACAGGACCAAATTGCCAGGGTAGAAATCAAAGTGGATTTGAAATCCCACCTCTGCTGCTCACAGGCTCCATTAGCTTGTTACAGCTGGTACCCTATTCCCAAGGAGTATGCGTTAATATTCCCCCACTCCCGAAAGCCCAACTGTAAAGCATCTCCTCCATTTCCCTCCCCTTACCTTGGGGCCTGGTCACAGCATGGACACCACTTTGCAGAGCATAACAACTAATGATTTTTCATGTAGCAAACGCTGTCTGGCTGTTGTGCTCATTACAATGCACCTCTTCAGTGCAATTGATGGCAGTGAGAGCCAAATGAATCATTAGCTCTGCGCTGTCCCCAGATGACTCTGACATTCCCACTTCTGCCATGCTGCAGAAGAGGCGGCACAAGCTGCTGTATCATGATGGCCTGATCAACCTTGCAAAAGCACAGCTAGGTGGGTCTCCATGCTGCCATGGTGTCTGGCCACTGCCCTGAATGCTGGCTGAAGGTTAAGCTACACACACAAAGCTGCTGTAAATCAATCATGCAAAAGGCTGCACTTGATGAGTCCAAGAAGGAGTTTTATGCAAGAGACACAGGGAAACACAACCACCCTAGTGTTTAGACTTTTGTGCTTATGAAAACCCTGAAATATACAAAATTCCCAAACTTCCCCCTGCAGATGCACATTATATGTGGTCCAAGAGGTACTCTGGGGAGCACAGCAGTGGGTAGGAGAGCCACAGCCCCTCAGACACTGTAGTGCCAGCTGGCTGGCTGTGTGGTGTGAGCATCCCACGGCAGTCCTCCCTCCTACATGCACCTTACTACAGGTGGAAGTGGACAACAGCCCTCTGAAAGTCCCTTCAGCCTGAATTAAGCTACAGCTCCTGTGCAGAGATGCTTAAGACAGACGTTTGGAGGTCACAGAGAGGACACCACTGAGATCGGGGAAAGGTGTGAAATACTGTCTTGGCTCTTCCACTGAGCATCTTGACAAGTTATTTCTCTGCCATCTACTTCTGTTCTCTCCTTTTACAACTCATGTAGTCTAACGTGAGGAGAGAGGCTGTCACAATGCATATAAATGGTTCCTAGGGCAATGGCAGTCTAACCTCAGCTGAGGAGCGCTCAGCCTACTGGAATTTAAGGAACTCTTTTGTGCAGCAGGACTTCTGGGTATTTTAAACTTAAATATCAACTATGGTGTTTTTCAGACGTTTCTAACCTCAGACTCCTGTGGAATTTTCCAGTTCAGCAGAAGATCCCTTTGGACACTTCTCAAAGTTAAATGACTGTGCATCATACAACAACTTTCTTTCCTTGCCCTCCTCACAGACACTAAAATAATTCCCGGATAGCCAGGGTCCAAGAGGTACCAGACTGAGAATGGAGTCTGAGATTGCTCCATCCTTGACGGCGTTGCTCCATCCTTGGCAGTGCTCAAGGCCAGGTTGGACATAGCCTTAGGTGATATGGTTTAGTGGGACTTGTTCCTGTCCATGGCAGGGGGGTTGGAACTACATGATCTTAAGGCACTTTTCAACCCTAACTATTCTATGATTCTATGTTTTAAAGGCTCCTTAGAGCATGAAGGAGATGGGGCCATCTTGACGTGACTGTGCTAGACTAGAGAGCTAAACACAGGTGAGATGGATGAGGGTAGATATTCCTTTTTGTCCATGGAGCAAATAGCACCCAAGAATCTGAACTGTGGCTAGAGTCTTATTATAGACATATAATTATTTTATAATTTATTATAAACAACAGGTTGGTGGACAACAAAGATGTGATTAGGAGACTCTTAAAGGTCAGGCTCTGCTTCAACTGATCTAAGACCTACAATAGGGTTATAATAGAGAAGCTGAAGCAGTAGAAGAGATTGGGCAACATACACATATTGCCAAGTGTTGAAGGATAAACCTTAAGGAATTCTGATGTGCAATAAAAGCCCCATTTTTCTCAACAGTCAATTCTCTCAAGTGAATAAAACTGTGCTGAAAGTTGGCTAGAACAATCATTCCCCAGAGCACTCTACAGCTTAGCTGCAGGAGCTTCATCTGAAGTCTTCGAATCAAAGCAAACCAAAACATCTCTGAATGGATCACAAACTCAGTTCATTGATTTACTTGCAAAGTTTAGGAGCCAATCTGCAGAATGGAGATAGTGGTACAGCTACAGAGGACCACTTCCATAGGTTTATCTGAGAGAATACTGCTTATCCATTTGATACAGCTGTGGTCACCTCATCCTATTATGTACAAAAGCCTCACTAAGTATTCAATAGATTTTAAGAATTTCAGTTCAAAGTCCCTAAATGCACAGTCATTGTTTAAGATCACCTAGCATCCATTTATTTCTATGTTCATATTACATCCCTCTTTAAAATTGCTCAATTTTCTCCTCAAAAAAAAACCCCAAAACCTCTGTGGAATAATGATGCCCTCCATGTCTGCAAAAAGTACCATGAGACTGGTTAGTGGCATTTTAGTAACAGGAGCACAATCCTTATCTGTTCTTCCCTGAGTCCTCTTGTCCTTGATTTGCCAATTAGAAATAACTGTGGTGGAAGTGATCCCAGCCCGCAATGCTGGTTTCAAGACTGTCACCCAAACAGCTATTAGGAAGCCATAAAAAGAGCTCATAAGGAGATTTTTCTCTCCCCAGTGAAGTGTGTTGATAAGAACAATTGATGTTTTCACTTATTTATATGGATATGTACTTACAAACACACATACTCACATTATTTGATTCTAACTTGAAGAAACCAATTACCATTGCCTGTAACGGAGAGCCTCAGAAAGCACCAAGAAGTATGAAAATGGTTATTATATTCTAATCAGACATTTCCAGGGAGAACATTTCCACTTTTTCAGCCAAAAAGCAAGTGGAAAAGCAATCCCTGTGTCATGGTTTAGGTCATAAATCAGCCACGCAGTTTGTTCACTCACTTCCCCCTTTTTCTTCCCTCTACTCCTGGAGGGATGGGAAGGAGAA
>JAOEHY010040712.1:24242-44124 GCA_025447955.1 Psilopsiagon aurifrons
CATGGACACCTTCCACAAGACCAGGTTGCTCCAAGCCCCCTCCAACTGTACCCACAAATGGCGTACCTTTACTGAGCTATTATTTCATGCATTTCTATAGTGAGCACCTCCTTTCCTGCTGGAATTCCCCAAAGTCAGGACAATTTGTGCAGTTTCACTCCAGCTCAGGCTGAGTATTTCTTTTTCCTGTCTCCACATGACAGAGCAGAACAATGTTTTGACCAGCACACAGCAAAGGGATGAGTCAAACAACCAAAAGCAAACAACAACAAATCAAAACCCACCTATTTTACCTACGTGAAGGAATGCTTCACCAGTGCGTTCTACAAGGTCTAGATTACTTCTCTCTCTGCCTTTCACTTCAAGCAAAACATAGTTTTCAATATGTATTAAGATAACAAGCCTTTTAATTTGGTGAGTTTTATCTGCTTTCATGGGAACAAACGCTCATTTCAGCTAATACACAAAACAATTTAGGTAGTGGTGGTTCAGGTACAGAGTATGTCTCAGTTGGATAGTTAAGATCACAGGACTGAAGGTCCTATTAACTCCTGTTCCTGCTATTTTAAGCAACTATATAATAGAATCCAATCATCACAACATCACCAACTCTGGAGAACTTCTCAAAGCCACTCCTCTGGTTACAAAGCTGTTCCAGAACCCCACTCCCATTCTGATTTAAGAACCGATTTAGACTGTCTTACAGTCTGCATTTATTATCTGTCATTTTACACTGACTTATTCTTTTCCCCACACTGTCCTTAAAAAGTATTCTTCCCTTTTCCATATTGAGGAGTAAGCACAAGTACAGACATACAATGTGTCCCCTTAGCCTCTTAGCTGATAAAAGCAAGCCAGTTTTGTCTCCCTTTATGATATAAGAGAAAACTGACTTTCCAACACATCCCAACAACCCTTCCTCACATCTTTGCCAAATTAAGGCTTTTTTTTTTAAACATCCCTGAGCAAAATTGTCCACATCTGCTTATTTCCCAGCCATACAGCATTAAACTTTTAAAATCACATCGTATCAATGAATACACTCAAGTATTTCAACATCTTTCCATTCCTGATAAACCACACTTTTGTATTTCACCTGCATATAGTACACATATACAATATGCATTCTTACATGTGCTTGTTGATACTGCATGACTGTGCACTTTGTGCTCTCCCACTTACATCCATATTACTGCAAATCCTCCAGCTCACTCCATGCTGCCGAGTGAGACTCCAGCCCTCCTTTGGATTGATGACACCCACAACTTTACCCCAGCAAATTTTATTAACACGTTTACAGTCCTTTCACATGTACATCAAGCCCAAAACACTATTTAAAACTGTCTGAAGATTGGTCCTTGGAAACTATCAGCAGCTTCCCTTTAGCCCATATTGACAGCCCACGGAGCCCATAGCCCTCCATTGACAGCACTAACTCACCTTCCAACAGCCATTTCTTAACCCACTACACCACATTTGGCTTTAAGAAGCCTCCCACATGATGCTGTCCTGTTGGCCCTCTGCTGTACCAGCATTCACCTGCATGAGATGAACTGTATCTGCAGAGCTCCTCCATCCTGGCCACTCTCCTGCTCCATCTGCTCTCCAGCAACCCTCTCCTGTGGAGTACAGCCCTGCTCACAACCCATCCTTCCCCAAGCATGGCAAACACTGTACACTGAGTGCTAAAATCAGGATGTGTGGGTGGGCATACAAAAGGTATCCTTGCTGCAGATGGGGGAAAGCATAAGAGGTGTGTGACAACCACCATCGCTTTCACTCCTGGGCTGATGCCTGCCTACCCCGCTCCCATCCCGCACACTCATGGTCCAACTGGTCCTGCACTTCCAGCTGCTGGGTGGAACAGAAACCTCCCCATCGTGGCAGAGAAGTGATATACTTGCTCTGTCTACCCAGAAATTCTGGGCCCTTCTGAAATTCCATAAACCTGGAAGATTTCTTGTGGAAGCTCTGACATCACTTTCACACAGGAACGGGCATCCCTGCAGCGAGAGCTGAGTCTGAAGGAGAAGTTCCTAAAGGCCTGCTTCCAAATCCAGGCAGTCACAGGTTCGTGTGCCACATTACAGCTGTTCCGTTTGCTGACATCTTCTCTCTTATGTACTTCTATACCCATCACCATAGCAACCTAATTCCTCAGAACATATAATGCAATTTTTGTATCTAGTCTATTAGAACAAAATTATTAAGGTTACAAAGGCAAGCACTCCAGAATTAGAAAGTGTCAGAATTCAGACTGCCATCTCCCTTGCCAACTCATCTTCTCCTGCTGCCTCCATCTCCCAAGCCCCCGAGTCACCTCTCCTGCAAACCTCCAGCTCCATTTCTCCACCAGCTGTAGCTCCTTCCTCTCCGATTCCCCTGCAGCCACTAGACTTCTGTCCTGATGGATTCTTATCTCTCCTCTCTCATCTGACTTTTATGCCTCCTGCATTCACACCAGGCATTTTCCTCCTCCACACTGCCTGGGTGCTCTCCAGGAATGATTCACTCAACACAGGACAGAGATTCCCAACAGCCTAGAAACTGGAAACAAGAGAAGCCTCTCTGGCAGGGAAAAGTCCTTCTGATCTCCTATAGCCCAAGGCTGAAGTATCTTCAGCTGCTCTTTGAGGATAACCCCCTGCATAGCTCTGGTTTACCCTCTTCTTATCATTGCACTGGAAGAGTGGGTCCACTAAGGAAAAGCCCCTGCTCCAGGAGGTGTTTTGCAATACAAAGAGATTCTCCATCTTGATGGAACTTATATAAAACAAATTAACCTTTATGCTTTCCCTGCCTCCATCATTATTTATCTGTATCTCACTAGGAGGAAGACATGCATTAATGTTCAAGTGTTGTGGTTTCTCTGAACACCAGCATTTGCAAGCACTATAGAAGTGAAGAGTGGAATTCACTGCACTGGAATGTACCCAGGAAATTCAGATCTCTCCTTACAGAAGGTTGACTAGAAGGTCCATCAAATCACAGACTTCAGCATCCCACTGCTTGGCTGCCTCTCCACCAGAAAGACAGGTTAAGTCAATACATCAAGTGCGCACACAGAAGGTAAATGATTACATCTTTTCTCCAAAAACCTGCTTAAACAGAAATCATCTGGCTCTTTTCTGGTTTTGGCAGGATTACTACTTGTCCTCAATGCAAGGGATGAAAGAGGTAGGTCACCATCATCACCTGAAGCAAATAGTTGGAACAACAACTCAGAAACAAGGCCCACAAAGCAGGTTTTAATGCCCAAGGTCCATCCTGCCTCGGTTGACTCTTGCTGAGAGTATTTAAACAATTTTTCTTCTGTACACCAAGTGAGAAATACAGCACTTCCTTCTGGCCTGAAGAGAGGAGGGAAGCACTTAAGCCGCTTGAATGTACAAAGTAAGTGCTAAAGTGTTTTAAGGCTGAAAAGGCAATTTCAGCTCAAATAGGAACACATCCGTCTTAAATCTGACACAAAACTCTAATCAGAAATGGGTCTATTCCAATAGCACAGATCCAAACACCTTTATATTTCACAGGTTCTTTGTGTGCTGGCACACAAAGCTGCTTAATCCAGCTGTTCTCTGCAATCATTCACAAAAGCAAATGAACGGAAAAGAAATAATCAGCAACCATTGCCAGCCCTACCCTTTAGCTGGGGTGAACAATAACTGGATTGCTTCAGTCGATGGACCAAACTATTTTCTGTGCCTTTAAATAAAAGGTTAATTGAGATATGGTGGAACCTGCTCTTACACTTGGGCTTTCTGAAAACAAGGCTGTCCTGTTTCAAGGACTCCTGCCTCAGCTTTTGCATGAGGTGAGGCAGGCAGCTACACACAGGTGCCTTTTACAGCTCTGACCTGCAAAGGTATAAGGCCTGCAAAGAAAATACAACTACAATAATCTTAACACTTCTCCTTAAGCACTCACTGCTGGCAGAATGGAGCTGGAAGGCCTCTGTCAGCACAGCACCTTGCTGGATGGCAGCGGTGGCCGTTGTGAGGAGTTTCTGATCTGAAGGCAATCGGCAACTTGGTCAAACCATACTACTCAGAGGCAGAGTAATGCCATCTAATGAAGGGTGGTAAATGGAGATGGGAAAAACTACTACCCAGAGCTATAGCTACAGGGCAGAGCTGGGACAGGATTAAGCTGCATGGTCTGAAGGACTTACTTAAGATGGTCTACAAACATGCAGTGCAGGGGTCTGGCTATGAAGATACAGAAGTAAAGCACCAGGGAACAAGGACAGTCATGAGAACAGTCCCAGGAAGGCAGTGGGACAGACCCTGCCAGGGGAACATAAGAAGCAAATAACCTGCTGCTTTGTTTTGGTGTTACTTGTGGGTTTTCTTGCCCCCAAAACAGGCCTTGGTATTCCCTCTCCATTTTCATGTTAGCAAATGGACAGCGCACAGAAAACATTGTGCCTTCCTTACATGACACCTCCCAGATGCCCTCCTATTTCTCTGATGAGTTTATCAAACATTTTTAGACAAAAAAGAGACATTGCCTGCATTAGAGTTTCAATACTGTCACCATTTCTGTCTAGGTTCCCTAAAAATGGTCCTCTTCCTTACAGCATTGAATATCTGCCTTATGCAGAGCTATGAGGAGTCCTAGTGCTGAGGCAGAGAAACTTGCAGCATTTTCCATTTAAATCTGAAGAAAGCTCATGGAATTTAAAAAGTAAAGGAACACATGAGAAGACAATCAGCTGTTACCTAAAACCCATCTTCATTAACGATACCTATGCATGTTTAGATTTCATCACGCCACAGATAGTTTATACTGAGAACCTGCATTAGAAATCTTGTCCTGGTGAACAGCAGAAGCCTTTAAGAAGAGGTTTTCCTTTTGGGACACAAGTGATGGTTTGCACTGGGGTTGACGGTATTTAATTGCTGGTGAAAAGTAAAAGAAAAGCATCTCCCTGAAATAAAGACCATTCATTCTAAAGGTGAAATATTACCAGTCCTTGGGATTCAAACCATACATTGCCCATACAGGTTGGAGAAAGCAAATCACAGCTCAGGACGACGGTTTCAGAGCCTGCAGGACAGAGCTCTGCATGGCTGACACTGACCAACTGCCTCAAGAGGGTGGTAAGGACTGCATCTGCAATGCCCCCATTCACACTGGCAATTCTCAGGTCTTCTGCTGGGTCTGGAAACATGTGGAAAGATCAAAGTTTGCTCCATTTCCCTTCTTTCTCTTAAGAGGATATTCTTCAACAGCCAAAACTCGCAGTGTCATATCAGACCTATACTTTCATTACCGAGGCTTAAAAAGCCCTGGTATTCGCTGAGTACATACCAGAGTTGTCGCAAACATCCCTACCCTACAAACACGTAAACTACGTGACTAAGGGGTGACCAAGACCAAGACCACACAACTTCACAGTAAGAACACAAAGGTCTGACGTCCCATTTCTCATGCCAACCTTCAAATACACAAGGCCTGTGCTTCTTTTTTTTCATTCAGTGCCCAGTCTATTAAAACAAAGAGTAGAATTATCTACCTGATTTTATAATCATATATCTCAATATAAGTTACATTTATCACAAGACAGAGTGTTAAACCTTTGCAGAACAAATACATCACTGAATAACAGACTGTTAATACCTTTTGCCTCAAGACCACCAGTCTGCATACAGCTGGAGAACACAGAGGCTGCAGGTTGTCTCTGCTCCAGTGGCTGGAGAGAGGTAAATGCTACCAAATTCCTTTCACATCTATTTAGATTTCAGGAGATAAGCACCCACATCACACACAAAAGAACACCCTCACATCCCTTTGGCAGCCAACTGTTTGAAGGGGCACAGAGAAAGGAGCTCCTCACCCCAGAGGCTGCCTGTGAAGGGCATTGGTAGAGCCTAGCAGCAGAATACTACAGGACATTTTTGCACTACTGCGGTTCTGCACAGCACCTACTCTAGGGATAAATAAAATTCCCGTCTCCACAATCTCCAAGGCTCTCAGTCTGACACCTTTTGTGAATCCTAAATTCACACATACAAAGAACTTTCGCCTTTGTAGGGTTTGAAACATCTCGCATGCCATTCCCTGCTGGTAACAGAGAGTGGCACAATTTCATACCTGGCAATTTGAAACCTCTTTTCCAGCAGTTTGGAATAATGGATTATGCCTTTTGTCAGTAGGAACAGACAAATAAGAGCAAGGGGAAAAAACAACAGTGAAGTTTTGAGCAACATTTCCCTTATTAGAAGATCTATTTGCTGACTGCTCCTGCTTCCTAAACAAAGGGAAAGTCAGGGGTCCATTTTAGAAATTCTAAGGATCCTGGATTGTTGAGCTGGGAAAAGCAGGACAACCTCCTGATACCCTGGGCAGATACACGCCCTAACAACTGACCAGCGAGAGCTGCTCCCTCATCATGCATGCAGATCACCCATGCAGCCCAGCTGGACAGGGAGAACTCAACATGCCAGGCCAGAAAACAGTATTTACTTTTTGGATCCAAGCTATAAAGAGCAACCAAGAAGTAATCAAGCTTCCTGAACACAAAAGGGCAAGGAGTATCAGCTCCAGGGTTGCTCAGTGCCCAGAAGCTCTTACTGCATCTGGACAACTTCTCAGATAGACACCAGTCTATCCACCCACAACCAACGCTCACTTTGTAGCTTCCAAATACCTAAAACCACCCCTCTGCAGATTATTTTGCAAAGTCATTTTGAATGAGGGAATAGCTAAAGCTTTAGCCTGAAAAAGAATAAACCTGCCCACATTTACATGACCCATATTGCTCAGCATTGCTAAGCGTGAAAGCCAGTTGCTGCTAGGCCACAAAAGGGCTTCCATAAAGGAGAAACTTGGATACACTCAAATTCCACAGGCTTGAACAAAAATGAGCCTGGCTCTATCAGCCCTGCAGTTGGTTTTGGCTGCTCTCTTGACACTGGCCAGGGCCCAATAGTAATCTTGGTGGAAGGCTGGTGTTAGTACTGCCATGGTACTTACACAGACATCTGAAGTGGATGGGACAGTTCTCTGGTAGAAACCGACACAACCATGACAAGAAATCACTGTGCTGTAAGCATCACTCAAAGGGTAAAAAGAAAAAGAGAAAGGTTATTAATGAGAAAGATCCCTGAAGAAAGGAGAACTTTGGTGTTTACAAAATGCCCCTATATCTGCATCTGGCACATCACATACATCACATCCTCCCGCAAGGCAGGAAGAAGTTATTTTTGAGAACCTGACAGTAACAAGTGAAAAGAACTAACTGCTCCTCCCGCTCTTTTTCTCTATGAAGCTAATTCCTGTTGTATAAAGTCAGCTTGAAAGCTCCTTTCAAAGCAAAAGGGGGAGGGAGGAGAGGAAGCATCGGATCTGCTTGTGTTTTCCATTTGACATTCAGGTCTCGTCCCCCGTTTTGTTTTCCTGGAGGACGCGGCGGCGGCGGCGCAGACCTCGCGGAATGATGACATCACATCCACCAAAAACCCTAAGCCCAAAGAGGAGGGCTCAGCTCTCCCGCAGAGCACAGCTCAGCGGCTCGGGACAGCAGCTCTGCTTCTGACCGTTACCCCTGGGTAACAGTGCCACGGGGTAAAAGAATACTCCCTTCAGTACCCAACAAAACGGGGAATGCGACAAGTCCAATCCTTCCCAGGCCAAGGATCAAGTCAAAAGGTGTTTAATTATAGAGATATCTTGAACGCTATATTGTTTGATGCTTGTTTATGACTGTTGTATCATAGGTTTTGAGTTATACAGGCAAGTGGCCTTTACCATGACAAAACATAGTATGTTTAAGACACTGTAAATTGGAAACTGCTCTCACTGAATCAGAATCCCAGACTGGTTTGGGTTGGAAGGGACCTTAAAGCTCATCCAATTCCAACCCCCTGCCATGGGCAGGGACACCTTCCACTGGACCAGGGTGCTCCAAGCCCCTGTGTCCAACCTGGCCTTGAACACTGCAGGGATGGGGCAGCCACAGCTTCTCTGGGCACCCTGTGCCAGCGCCTCAGCACCCTCACAGGGAAGAACTCATACCTGAGAGCTCATCTTGATCTCCTCTCTGGCAGAGGATTTTCTCAATTCCATCTTGTCCTGTCCTTTGGCCCTTGTCCATAGCCCCCTTCCAGGTTTCCTGTAGCCCCTTCAGGCCCTGGAGCTGCTCTCAGGTCTCCCCTTCAGGAGCCTTCTCTTCTCCATCTGCCCCAGCCCGGCTTTCTCAGCCTGGCTCCAGAGCAGAGCTGCTGCAGCCCTCGCAGCATCCCTGTGGCCTCCTCTGGACTCACTCCACCAGCTCCACATCCCTCTTGTGCTGGGGGCCCCAGAGCTGGACACAGCACTGCAGAAAACTTCCAAAATGAATACCTATCACTGGAAGAGGCAGCATGGGGTAAAAGCACACTGCTGCCAGGCACCTCCTGTGCCTTCCGTGGCAAAGCATCGGTGCACAATCAGGGACCAACAGGGCTGCTCTACAGGCAAAAAGAACCAGCAAGAAATCATCTTGGAGTACATATGACCCACACCCACAGCTTATGGACTGCAGTGCTTGGGGCTGGTGTGACAACTTGCATTTTTGGCTTCATTCTATCCTGGGAATGGGGTGGGGGAAAAGCATTGGCTCAAAGAGAGAAGCTGTTTGGCGGCTATCTTGTATCATCTTTTAGACAATTTCTTTTTCCTTTCCAGTGTGAGTCATGAGATGGGAACGAGAGATTTTAAGACTGAACAAGTTATCTGCTCCCCATCACTGGAAACATAAACCCTCTTTTTCTCTCTGATAGCAATTAACAAGGAACAAAAGCAGATAAAACTAGAGCCGGCTGCTTGCCATCTCTGCTTCGTCTTCACATAACTATATCCTTAAACCTCAGACTAGCTGTTCTGTGTCTGCAGCACAGTGGCTGTTGCAGATGAGGCTGTCTCAAGAAGAAGGATAAGGACATAAAAGGAAAAAAAAGAAGATAAAGAGATGGGGGAAATGCTTGGCATGCTAAAAAGGGCCACAACCTACAAAGCTTTTGCTCAGAAGCAACACAGGAACAGAGATGAAAGGGAGAAGATTAACGTCTGTTGTTCCATTTTATGCGGGCGCTGTACACAGCCTGACCTAATGGGGCTTCTCGCCGGAAATCACACCGGACGGAATTAGCAGGAGCTACAGCAAGTGAGGGGATTTGAAGATTAAATCCCAGGGCTACATAACCACTCATTTGGCAGTGCACTGACACGCTGCTCTGAAGCCTTCACTGTCACAACTCAATCCAGCTGAGCTGGCCAGTGCTGTCTGCCTGCCTGTCCTTTCCAGGGTGCCTTCAGGGGACAGAGAAGTTGCTGTTGAGCAGGGATGCACCACGGGTGAGACACAGGCAAGGTGAGAACTGTGCTGACCCTCCCCTTGCAATTCATAGTCACAGAGTGGTGTGTGTTGGAAGGGATCCTTAAAGTTCATCCAGGTCCAACTCCTTGCCATGGGCAAGGACACCGTCCACTAAACCAGGTCTCACTAGTTCCATGTGTTTGCCCTCAGAAGGCCCAGCACTGGAAAGTATCTACTCACACAATATATAATCCTCCTTGTTCACCCATAAAGGTTTCCTGCCACCTTTGCTTGACTTCCTGCATGTTGCAATGAACCATGGGCAGATGACCCTTGAAAATCAACCCATGCACCCAGATTTCTCTTTAATTTTCATTCTTTTTTTTTAAAGAAAGGTCAATATAAAGTATCTCAAGAACATGTTCCATTCTTCTTCGATCTTACCTCTGAGCTGAGAACTCAGCAAGCTCTACCAAAGCTACGCTTAGATACCACACTGATAAAATATTACAGATAAGACATCACAGAGGGATGATTTTGGCTTTGTTTTCCTTGAGCATAAAAATGTTCGAAGCAATTTAACCAAACTTGAAACATATTATTGAGCTCTATATGCCATTAAAGCATCAAAGCTACGTTTCACACTTTGGTTCTTTAGGAAAAAAAAAATCAGTGTGCTAAAAAAAAGCTCCAGCTCCAAAGTCTGCTTTTGGTTTGAACTGTCAAAACATTTTGCATAGGCAGCACAGGTACACTTACAACTACCACTCATTCCAGATGTCTTCCTTCGTAAGGAGAATTTTACTTTCTTACTTGCTAACTTTTTTATCTATTTTATGGCCACACTTCATCCTAATTGTCTATTAAAGGCAAGTAAACAAGATGCGATTTCCATACGACACCCACGGAACGCATGTGAGAGACTACACAGCAGACACATCAGCCAGGCTCGCTGCTTTGACAGAAGGAACCAGAAGGATTTGCATAAACAAACACACCGTTAGGGCTGTGGTTTCTCAGCAGTGCTCCAGGTATCAGGAAAGCTGCAAGGTATTTGCTAGCATCATTTTGAGCCAAAAATAACTGCTTTAATTAGCTTGAGCAGTTACCAAGAGCCTTTCTTACAAGCACCAGTGTGGTGCTTGTCCCTCTCAGTCTCTGCTCCATTTCCATCTTTCTCTTCTTCATGGCTGGTCCCACATCAGGCTCTTCCCTGCCATTTCACCTCTGAACACCATCACATGAACAGACTAAAGCAACTGGAAGGGTGTTGTTGATAAACCAACCAAACTCTTGTGAACCGTAGGCAATTTCACATCCTCCACGGGTTTCTTCTACTTTCACATGAATCTTGAAATGAAAAACCACACTGAATCATGACATATCTGCCCCTTCAAGATCCATCTGAAGCCACAAAAACCCAGCTCAGCTCACTCTGACAAAGTTGCAGGATTACTAAGGCTGCTTAAGAGACAAGCTGCTCACACTGGAGACAGACACATTATTTATCAATGCCAGCAGCGTGATTGGCATGGGCAATTTCAGTGCTCAGAGCTGGCAGCTTCTAGACCAGAAGGTATCGTGTCACCTTGGAAATAAGCATTTCCTCTTGCTCTCCAAGATACTCCAGGTTAGTTAAAAGTTATTTGTATCTTAAACCCACTGGCAGTGTGGCTCACGCTGCCAGGACTCACTAGATTTGCTGCCAGTGTCAAGGGGACAGCAGGATTCACAACAGTCGGCTGCCCAAACCAAAACACTGCATCGTGCTCCTCAAACAAATGCCCTGTATCCAATTCCCTGATGCCTCTTTTACAAATTGAGCTGCTTAATTAGTCCATGATGAGTTAATGCATATATTAATAGGAAGCCCCTGATTAAGCAGCATGCTGCTGCCTAGCTCAGCAAATGGGCTCCCAGAGCTCCTGTGCACATCGACCCCAGTACATGAACACTGCAAATTTAAGTCAATAAAAAATCCAATCATCCTTTTTTTCTTGCTTCTTCTTCAAGAGCACAGGCTCTTGAGCAACAGCTCAAACTTATTTTGTCTTACTTCCATTAATATCAGTCATGCAACAGTATGAATATTCTAAGGAAGATCACAGATGGGCTAAAATACCCTTAACATGCTGCACACACAGCAGCGTTGGCTGCACAGCCAGTGGTGTGATGGCCCATGTGCAGTGCTGGCTATGACTGAGCACTTCAATATACCATAGAATAACAGAACAGTGTGGGTTGGAAAGGACCTGAAAGCTCATCCAGTTCCAACCTCCTGCCACAGGCAGGGACACCTTCCATCAGACCAGGTTGCTCCAAGCCCCATTACTCTCACCCCACCTGAAAACTCAGCCTCTTGAAAATATATCTAAAGTTCTTGTGAAGTATGTGCTGTACATTTATCTTACGGACACACCGTGAGTTTATTACTCAGACAGCATCCCTCAGCCCCTGGAAGTGAACAGCCCCGCAGTAACACTAGCGCTCATGGCACTGATCACCCCATACAGTCCTGAGGTCTCATGAACATGCTCTCAATGGTCCTCCGCTGTTGCAGGTGCCACTGAAGTGAAGGTATTTTTCAGGCACTCTGATCTGCAGAGGAGCAAAAGGAGAATTAAGAGCTTGGCAGCCAGGAGCAGGGTTTAGCTTGGCAAAAGTACAACCAACACCCACAGCAGCCTTCAGCCAGGATCACCAGGTGGGAAGCTCACTGGATCCTCCACACTGACAACATCTATAATGCTAACAACCCGTAACAATGACATGGTGTTACGATAACGTTGCAGAGCATCATCTGATTGTGCGGGTAGGAGCTGAGCAGTTCAGGGTAACATGTGCTTTTGATTCTCTGAATTAGCGGCAATTAATTGGCAGCTGGATTTGCTGAGCAATATGTCCAAATATCTTTCCTGCTGCTCACATGCTGCATAAACAGGCACAGTAAAAAGTCTCTTATTCCTATTTTAATGGTGCAGAAGCCAAGTACAAAAGAGTTACTCGGAATTGCAGAAGGAGCCCGAAATAGCTGGAGACTGAACCAACCCAAACCATTCTATGAGTTTATGAGACTGACCTTCCCAATGCATTAGAAATAGGTGAAATAAAATCTTCCTCTTTCTTTATTTATAGCCACTCTCTGTGCTGCAGGAGAAACGTGTGCCTGCTCACACCCTGGGACTGTAAAGAACAACAGCCAGACAGGCAAATCCCCTGCACAAGGCTTGCAAAGGACACGGAAATGGATCTGTTTTCTGATCGGGAGGCTCAAACTGACAACATTCAGTTGGCAGAAAGGTCATTTTACAGCTTTGAGCCCAGCTTTCCAACAGACATGGTAAAATTCACGATGATCCTGGAATGAAACACAAGCCTGAACCTGTCCGGGATGTTAAACTGAACCAAACAGCATCAGGAAGGAGAAAAGGTTGTAGTTTCAATTTACCCTCTGAACATATTACAGATGTGAACAGGAAGAAAACAGACACAATAAACCGTAACAGTTCAGCATTTCTGGCTTCACACTCCCAAATTTCAACATTTTGAACGGTGCAAGGCATAGTCCATGGAATCAGCCATCTTCAAAGAAATGAACAGTATTTATTTCTTCCTTATTTCAATTACTAACGGTACCCAACTTCCCTCTCCTAAAGCAGCCCCGATTTTTACATTAACTTTAAGCTCCAATATATAATCACATATTACAGCTGTAACTCCAGCTGTGGCTGCCAAGAGAATGGGTGCTGGGCAGGACTCGGGCTGTCACAAGCAGATGCTGAGCACAACTGGCCTGGGAATGCTCAATGCTTCACGTGTGATACAATCAGGCTTTGCATTCGCAGCAGCCCAAAAGGGTCCTTGCATACAGGAATTCAATTAAAGAACTGAAAGGCAGGCTCTCGTACCACTCTGCCCAGACAAGCACATCAATTTCTGCCCACAATTAAGTAGGGTGAAAAAACCAAAATGAAATCTGAGAGCAACCCTCATTCTCTATTGACTAAAATTCATACTTTGCTTTCAGATAAAGGCCACTGTCAATCTACCACCTCTGTCCAAAGCAGACTGAGTAAGCGTTAGAAGTAGGGAATGCTGAAGCTGGTATTGAAACCAGGGAAAACTTCAAAGCGACAAGAGAAATAAAGAAAAAGGCTGCAGGGAAGCAGAGTGATGGAGGTTACACAACTCCTGCGAGGGAATGGGATTATCTGAACAACCTTGAAGACAAATACTCTTCCCTGTGATGGGCTACATCTTGAATTTGTTTCCTTGCTTTTCAGAAAAAAAAATCTCTTCTTCAGCTATTTAAATTCTCTTTATTGTTGTGTTTTTCAAGGAGGACTTTCTCAAATCATTCTGACTTCAATGCAGCCTTCGGAAACACATTACTGATGAAAGCGACAGGTCTGTGGTCCTCACAGCTGCGGCTACCATGACAATCCCTTTACTTCTCCTTTCTCATCACTTCTCCTCACTTCTTTCAACTACTTGTACTTAAAACTTATCAACTTTGATATTAACAAAAAAAGGTAAAGCAAGAGACATTTATTCTTCTTATTGCTTCACTTATAAGACACCACCAGAGCTGTGACTGTGAATCAAAGTGTCCTTTTAGATGTGCAATGGCTTTTTATTAATGTGGACACTTGATTAGAGATTTAACTCGGATCATAAAACTCATCTTATTCAGTGCTTCCAAAATCCCTGAATGTTTGGTGAGCCCCTCCTTCCTCATTTCAGCATCTGCTGACAACTGACCACCCCAACCAGCCCAGAGATGAACTTCATCATATGGCCACTATGCTCCACAGATCATGCAGCTTCTGGCAATACCAAAACCCTCAACACTTTAAATTGTTAGAATTCAGAGGCAAAGCAACAACAAAACGTTCCTGACAAACGTCAGACAATCAAAAAGTCAAAATTTAATTTCCCCACTGGGGTTTTGACAGTGGAAAAAAAGATTATCTTCACTTTTAAAATGGCCTGTTGAAAACTAATGCAAGAGAGAGCCTGCTCTGGACATGAAGGTATCCTGCCCAGTATAAATGACAGGAACACTGCCTTATCTTAGAATAAGAGAGAAACGGAAAGTAAAATACAAGAACAATTGGTGTGTAGCACAACACTGCACGATGTGTTTCAAAAGTTGGCTGCTATGACTTTCATGACCGTGTACAAGCCATAAATATAAACCCATTAAACGCAACTAAATTTGAAATTACATTCTGAAGCAGCCACAGGTTTTCAAGCTCATACTTTAAACACATAAAACCTGTTTCTGCATGAATTTTCATCTAGGAAAGTATTAAAATAATGATCTTGAACTAGATATTTCCAGCAAACACCAGCTCAGACAACAACTGTCTCACCCCACCACCATAGGAACCACTAAGTCTTTGGCAGACGCAAACATAGAATCACAGAATTATAAATGGTTTGGGTTAGAAAGAACCTTAAGATCATTTAATTCCAACCCCCCTAGACCTCACACTAGATCATGTTGCCCAAGTCTATGTCCAACCTGGCCTTGTACACTGCCATTGATGGGGCAGCCACAGCTTCTCTGGGCACCCTGTGCCAGCGCCTCAGCACCCTCACAGGGAAGAGCTTCTGCCTAAGAGCTCATCTCAATCTCCCCTCTGGCAGGTTAAAGCCATTCCCCTTGTCCTGTCCCTACAGGCCATTGTTCAAAGCCCATCTCCAGGTTTCTTGTAGCCCCTTTAGGTCCTGGGAGCTGCTCTAAGGTCTCCTCTTAAGAAGTGTTCTCCTCTCCAGGCTGAACCAGCCCAGCTCTCTCAGCCTGGCACCAGAGCAGAGCCACTCCTGCCCTTGCAGCATCTTCATTCAACAGAAATTGTAATAGAAAGAGCCAGAAAGCTTCTTGCCTGCTGTACAGTAAAAATAAACGCTGTTAGCAAGCTCAGCGTAAGCACTCAATATTTTTCTGTACTAGTTTAAACTTCACAGAGATAAGGAGGAATAGCTGCACTGCACAAACCTCTCAGCTCTTTGTGTGGATTATTTTACATGAGGAAAGAAAGAAAAAAATTGTTTCAATGAAAGTTTTAAAGGAAAACTAACCTGGAAAACCTTGGCATTGGCAGGCAGTTAGTGATACCTTTTGTTTTTGCTGGGCAAGATGCCTGGAATGCCTAATACTACCTTATTTTCCCTAATCAAGCAGGCAGCCATTCAAGTGCCCCGAAAGCTCAACCACAGGGGTTAGGAAGTGATTAATCACTGCACCAGCTGACCTGCTGCAGGCCTTAATGTGTTTTTCCAGATAAAATTAGAAAATCCTTTATCCTCCCTTTCCTTTGCATGATATTCACCTGCATTTTCAACACTTATCACTATGTACACAACAGAATAACCAGGTTAAAGACTGAATGTGAAATTGAGTTTCATTTCTCAGATCATGTATTATGTTTTAATTAATTCTAATAACTACTTATAGCTATTAGCACAGTGCCAAGTTGGGACTCGATATATGCATGAAGTTTCATGAAAGCTATTTCTGCAAGAGTATTTTTACAGAGAAGCATTTTTCCCCATCCCAGGTTTTGTTTGTAATCTGGGTACAGTGGGCTGGCTGATTTAGAAGCCAACACCACCGAAGCTGAAGAGGGTATCCCAGCTTTACTTTGTGGCTTCTTTTTTTGAGGCCAGGCTTTAAGCGACCTGGTCTAGTGGAAGGTGTCCCTGTCCATGGCAAGCGGTTGGAAGTGGATGAGCTTTAAGGTCCCTTTCAACCCAAACCGCTCTGTGATTCTATGGAAAGAGAACACTTAGTGTCCACTTAGTGTTCTTCATGCTTAAGAGATGCTTGTAGTTAAGTATTCAAGAGACTTCGCCTTCATCAATCCAAGCTCAATCTCTCCCTTGCCCTGGTACCTCCAGAAGCAAGGTGACACCAGTGCTGAAGACCTCAGACCTTGGTCCACAACAATATCTCCTTACTCTTAGCTCAGATACCTTTGGATCTATATGGATCAAAATAATTCATATCCATGTGGGTGGTTTTGGGCTGTTACACAGAAAGCCGATATTTCATTCAACTTTGAGCTGCTGAAAACTATTCGACCCTTGGAAAGGAAGAGGCTTGGCCTGTGGAGGCAGATGGATCCATCTCCCAGCTCTGTGGGTGGTGTGAAACAGGGAAGGACCACTGGGAAACTCCAGTGTTCCCAGAGCTACCACTCAACATTCAAACAAAGCAGAGTTTAAAGCACTCTAACAGGCTGCAGTGCACTTTCTTTTGAGGCAAGTCATCTATTATCAGCAGTTTTCTATCACTCAGGAAGCTGTGTGAAACCAAGGAAAACATTTCCACATGGAGAAAGTTTCAGTGCTTTCTTCCAAGGAACTCTGCAGCCAATTCAACGGAACACTCAAAACCTGCACTAAACAGGCCCCTGCCTCCTGCCTTTCTTCTTTGAACTAGGAAAAAGTTTATTTTCTAAAAATGGTTTCCATTTCGTAGCCTGGAAAATAATATTCCAAGTGTCCTCCCTCTCCAGTGAAACTATTTCACATAATTCCTGCAGCATCTGGTTTTATTTCAGGACTTTGATATGTGGCTTTGCCAAGCAAATGTTGCGATTGATACAAGGGATGGGAACTAAAACGGGGGTGAGAATTAACAATGCGTTTATTCTGACTTCTGAGAAGCTTTACTAAGGTCAGACTATCCTTCTGGATATGAGGATCCGATCTCTGCTTCCAGCGCTTTCCTCCTGAATTCAACACAAGACAAAAATATCTAAAGAAACAAACAGCTTTGTATTCTCTTTTTTATTGAGCCTTAAATCATTATGCCTTTCTATAGGTGGCACAATCTATATTTAAACAGGGCAAGTGGGAAAACACATGAAATCCAGCAATTTGTAATTGAAAACTGAGGAAAAAAGTAGGTATTTTCTGTGTGGTTTTAGGTTTTCATGGTGAAGGAGGCAGGGTAAAAAATGCAAGTGGATTTATAAGTATGATCTTTCTTTAAAGCCTTTCCAAAGAACCAGGAAATACTCAAGTCTGGGCAAAGTTTTGATAAGCAGCTTTCCAGCAAGGAAATACTATTTTTTTGTGATAATGTTGGCCAGTGGCAGAAGAAAATGGCTGTTTGGGCACCTCACTGCTACTAGGAGACGAAATCCCTCCCAGCAAGATCTGCTGAGAAAGCTTCATCAAACCCAGCTACCTGCAACACCCCAAAGCTTTCTACCACTTCTACTCCAAATTCCAGGGACATAGGAGATTTGCATAGCAATGATGACTCTTTTCCTGATTTCCCAAACCATGGGCATCTCTGTTACACCAGGGATGGAGCTTTGCCAGGAGAAGAGGACTCTGATGCCTCCTGAACCACTGTTCCTCAAAAACCATCTCTCTTTAGTACTCATGCTACTATTATTACTACTATAGTCATGATCACCATAATTTCTACCCTCTGGTATTCTCTTTCCCAGTTGTGTTAAGAGCTGTATACTCCTCTCTACCAAAGGTTTTTCATTCTCTCTACCAAAGCTTTTTCATTCTTTCCAAGCTTGCAGGATAGAACCATAGAATCAAGTAGGTCAGAAAAGACCTTTAATATCACATCCAACCATCTCCCAGCACTGCCAAGACCACCACTAAACCATATCACTAAGGGCCTCGCCTATACAGTTTTGGAACACTTGCAAGGACAGGGACTCCACCACTCCCTCAGCAGCCTGTTCCAATGCCTGACCACCCTTTGGGGAAGAAACTGCTCCTAATATCCAGTCTAAATAACAGGATAACACGCTCCACCACAATCCCCAAAAGGTGAGGAGTTTTCTTTAGCTTTCTAATTTCCTAGTATGCTAATTCCCAGTATTAATAATCACTTGCTGCATCTGGTTGCCTGTGCAGTATTTACCACTTGAAAGAATTTAACATGTATCTGAACACACTTAGTCTGGCAGAGCATTTGATCGGGAGGAGCGCTTGGCGCCCTACACTGCTAAAGCCATACTGCATTAGCTCTCAGGGGCTTAATGCCTAGTATATTGTAAATATATAGCTTTAAACATATCCACTTTTGATCTCAAATCAGAGGAAGAATAATAAAACAAGCCACTAAAGATGGGAGCTGGGGAAGATGCAGTCACTAAAAGCATCCTTTGTTTTGAGGCTAAGCTGGCTCTGAACCAGAGCACTCTTACTAGAGATGAAGAAAGCAGTTAATTTGTTCTGCTACTAAAAAACAGATTAAAGTACAAGACTAAAGCACAGTAAATAACATCATGTTCCTCCTCAAAGCCAATCGAATGGCTGTACAAAACAAACAGAATCTTTTCGTGATTCAAATAGGAAAGGAAAGGAGGTTGAATTTGCACAAGACAGACCCAGGTTTGGTGTTTTTCAAAGTACTTTTCTCTCCAGGAGAGAAGCAGTAGCAATGTGTCTTCCATTCAGGAAACACTCGGCATGCTGACAAGTAATCTATCATTTCAAGCTCGCTTTTTTTTCATCTTCAAGTAATTATTTAGAGCTCACAGTGCATTAATTTAATGGTAAATCTCATCTACATAGTATGTGAAAAGCTCACATTTAATCAGAAATCAGCCTCACACTTGCTAAACATCACCTCACCCTCGCTGCTTTGCCCAATTCTGGCCGTTGATGGAGGCCAAGGGTCTGTTACTCACAGGAGGCAGCACAAGTTACCCAAACCCCAGTAACTCATCTTGGCCAACACCGTGGCCAGTCCAGGACTGGGCGAACAATCCACATGGAACAACTAATCCAGTTCAAACAATTCCAACCACCTTCTCTGCTTATGAATTGCCAAAAGACTTCGATATCTTGTAAGTGCAACAAATTACACACACTAATATAAACATCTGGAAAGGCTGCAGGGTTCAGCAGGAGCCCTGAAGCCCCACGCCCTGCGAACACTACAACATGTTCCAACAACCATGTAGGAAGTGGTGATGGTTTTGACGGACAGCAGGCAACAGCAAAGCTGGTTTCAGGTGTATTAGGAGTTACGTTAAGCCCCGCTATACCTAAGACAAGTGGATGCACAGAAGGACTTGGGGGCGTTGGCTGATGAGCAGCTCCCCATGACCCCACCATGTGGCTTGAGCCCAGACGCCCCTGTGTACTAAGATGCAACCCCAGAGCATGAGCAGCAGGTCAAGGGAGGTGATCCTGCCCCTCTGATTCACTCTTGTGAGACCCTACTTGCAGCACTGTGTGCAGTTCTGGTGTCAACATAAGGAGGACATGGAGCTGCTGGAGCAAGTCCAGAGGAGGCCATGAGGATGAACAGGGGCTACAGTACCTCATGTACGGAGACAGGCTGAGAACATTGGGGCTGCTCAGCCTGGAGAAGAGAAGCTGTGTGGAGACCTCAGAGCAGCTTCTAGTGTCTGAAGGGGGTTACAAGGACGTTGGGGAGGGACTCTTCATCAGGGACTGTAACAACAGGACAAGGGGGAACAGGTTCAAACTTAAACAGGGGAAGATTCAAGTTAGATATAAGGCAGAAGTTCTTCCCTGTGAGGGTGCTGAGGCGCTGGCACAGGGTGCCCAGAGAAGCTGTGGCTG
>JAOEHY010040713.1:0-45802 GCA_025447955.1 Psilopsiagon aurifrons
CCCGGGTCCCCGCAGCACCGCGCACCGCGATCCCGAGCCGTCCCCGCGTCCGCTCCTGAGCCCGGCGGAGCCACCTCCTCCTCCGCCGCCGCCGCCGCCCGACTGAGCGCCGTGGGGCGGGGCGGGGCTGACGCAACGCCCCGCCTCCCATTGACCCCTCCTTCCATTGACCCCGCCTCCCATTGGCCCCGCCTCCCATTGGCCCCGCCTCCCATTGGTCCCCTCCCATTGGCCCCACCTCTCGGCTTTGGGGCGGGGCCGCGCGGGGAGTGGCAGCTCCCCCAGCCAATGGTGGCGCGGAACTCGCCCATGCGTGATTGCGCGCTCTCTCGCTCCTGTTCCCCGTCCCTGAGCGCGGGGGGCGTGGAGCTGCGTGAGGGGAAGGATCGGAGCGGAGCCCGAGCGCGAACCCGAATCGAACCCGAATCGAACCCGAACCTGATCCCGATCCCGGAGCGGGAGCTGAACCTGGACCGGAGCCGGTCCCGGTCCCCTCCGCTCCCGGCTCCCGTTTCCTGGTTCCCGGTATCCGGTTTCCCCCGTCTCTCAGCTCCTTGCCGGGGGGCCGCCCCGCTATGTCCCCTCGCTGCCTCCAGCCTAGCTCACCCTCTTCGCTCGCAGCAGGGACGGTGCAGTTCCTCTGTGCACGCCCGGGTGATGGGGGGGTCCGGGCACTGGCACCTGCGAGCGCTGATGGAGGCACAGCCTCATCGTGAGTTGAGCATCGCTGAGCACCGCAGAGCACACGGGTCTGACCCAGAAACCGCCTCGTCCGGTGCCGGTTGGTGGGGCTGGACAGCGAGGTGGTGACAGGAGGGGAGTGCGAGCCCCTGCTGAAAACCGCACTGCAATGAATGTCGTGGTTTAAGGTTTACCCTGCAGGGCAGGAGCTTGAAACCAAAGATTCCCCCCGTTGCAGCAGCAAAGCCGCTTTGGGGGATGCTGGATAATGTGGTTGTAGGGAGGCGGTTTGCCTCTGCTGTGCGGTTAAAGAGGGTAACGGTTATTAATGCAGTGAGATGAGCACCTCTGCAATGGGTGCCTTGAGGCACACAGGGCAGTGTCACAGGGCGGTGCCATTTGCAGGGCAATGGTAGTGTCAGGGCAATTGCAATGGCAGTATAAGGGCAGTGACAGTGTCAGGGCAATGGCAGTGTTAGGGCAGTGGCAGTGTCAGGGCAGTGGCAATGGCAGTGTCAGGGCAATGGCAGTGTCAGGGCAGTGGCAATGGCAGTGGCAATGGCAGTGTCAGGGCAGTGGCAGTGTCAGGGCAGTGCAATGGCAGTGGCAATGGCAGTGGCAATGGCAGTGTCAGGGCAGTGCAATGGCAGTGGCAATGGCAGTGTCAGGGCAGTGTCAGTGGCAATGGCAGTGTCAGGGCAATGCCCCCCGCGGGCTGCGTTTCAGTTCCTCAAGGAGCAGAGCGGTGCTCGAGCAGCGCCCGCCTCGCGCAGTGTTTACCATACATGGCCAAAACCAAACGCTGCTGCGGCTTCCTCATCCGTTTAGGCCAACGTTTGCGAGCTCGTCTGCACGCGGTTGGGTGCTGGGGGGGGGGGGGGTCGGGTTCTTCAGGGCAGCGACGCAGCCGGACCCCCCCTTACAGTGCTCAGGACTGGGGGTACAACGGTGTCCTGACGAGCTGAGCGGCAAAGCCCTCCCCTTCCCCCAGGGAGCGTGAACTGCCCCGGGTTAAGTGAGCGCTGAGTGTTAAACCCCCCTGGAGATACCCTGGTCCTGGCCTGACATTCCACCGCTGGAATCATCAGGCAGCCCCCAATTAAACAAACCAACAGCATCCAGCACTGCTTAAGCTTTGGCACCACTTTAAGCCCTACTCAACAAGCAGGAAAGTCTGTTATGTGCTGAGCAGCACCTTGATAAAGGAATATTCCCCACCCAAAGATTAGAGCTGCAACCCCCATCCCTGCCCTGCACCACCAATGACTGTGGCATTAACACCTTCCCTCCACCAGCCAGCGATCTACTCCACACCTTCCCCCCTCAAACAACCTCTTCAAGGCTAAGGAAGCAGGAAGCCAGGAGCAGCGGGGCTGTCTGGAGCAGGTAGCCTGCAGTGTAGTGGGTTCAGGTTGTGATTCATACTTTCCACGTAGGTGCATGGCTTGCTGAAGGTCACACAATGAGTCAGTGATAGAGCTGAGCGGCTCCATTGGCAGTCCCACAGCCGCTGATTTAGAGCAGATCCTGTGCATGTGGCTTCAAACTTTGTGAAAAGCTGTTAATATGAGCACAGAAAATGGTACCTAAAAATAAGTGTGTGTGTAGCTCCTTCTGCCTCAAAACAGCGGGCGAGCATGAAGTGGTATTTTACCACGGACTGAAAAACAGCATTGAAAGCAGCAGTATCTGGTGCTACCCAACAGCTTGGAAGAGAAACCAGAGGAGGTTTTTGGCATCCCTCTAAAGAGAGTGATGCACAGAGGACATGAAGTGAAATTTGTCCTCGGAAATCTGATTGAAGCCTAATTCAGTGTCTGCCACCCGAGCGGCTGGTCCCTGGTTCGCATCGTCACTGCAGGGATGAGGCTCCCGCAGCACAGCTTGCTCCATATGGCACCGGAAGAGTCACCAGGGGTGGGCTCAGAAGGAAATGATACCTTTGGAGTATTCACTACTGCATCCTTCAACATGTGGATGGAAATACTCCAAAGAGCCCTCAGATCCCAACCTGGATCAATGAGCCATTAAATCACAACAGCTCATGACCTGGATCACTAAGCCATTTAAATCACAACAGCTCACCATGCGAGGTGATGAAGGAAAGGCAGGAATTTCAGGCTGAAATCTTCAGCAACAGAAGGAATGGGCACAGTTTTCCAGGAGCTCTTTGGTTCCACAGTGAACACTAATCTTCCTCGCTTCAGCTGAATCAAATCCTAACAAACAGGACTTCAATTATAGCCGGAGGGAGGCAAGCTTAGCAACTTGTCAAAATGCATCACAAACTCTAATTTTGGGGAAGGAAAACACCCTATTACCAAACTCTTGCAGCAACAAGAACCACACAGCAAAGTTTGTCCTTCTCTTTGCTCAGCCCCAACATGCCTGATTATGCCATTTTGCAGAAAACACCCCAGATTGATTCAAAAGCCTATTTCACTGGTTTCAGCCATCCCACATATTATCCCCTCCGCTCCATCGACACACGACTGCTGCAAAGCATCCATCTCGCAGCCTTTATACGGAAACAGCACCGTGCCTGCAGACTCCACCTCTGAAACTTATGTTAGCAGCTAAATTTAGCTGCCTTGCATCGCTTCCATCACTGCAATGAATCGCTCTGGTTTGCTCCTGTGATGATCTGGACATACCTTACGAGTAACGCATTCAATAAGGCCCAAAGCCTTCCTTGCCAGAGTGGAGTTATTGGTTACAAAGGGTAAAGAAGGCTGCAGCCACCTGAGGCGTCTCTTTCTGCATGGAATGCTGATGGTTTCCTTGGCCTTCAGCTGAGATGATGCTATTTGGCTTCTGGTCTCTGAGCCATCTTAGATAGACGACAACGCCACTTGCTCAGAACCAGTCAAGTCACTCGAGGGATGAATTTACCTCCAACATTTCACTTTGCTTTACGTCCTCATTGTGAAATATATTCCGAATGAAGGGAAAAGGCTTATGGAGGGTTTACAGAGATCAGCAGTTTGAAGTCCTGGTCTTTTGCTGCTTAACTTCTAAGTCAAATATGCCCAATGTGACAGGTTGTGTTTCAGACACTGGGTTTGCAACCATCAAATTATACAGCTTTTAAAGGACATTTATGTCCATTATAAGTCTATTTCTTGAAGCCTTTTAACAGCCTAGAGTAGAGAAGGAGAGACCTCAGAGCAGCTCCAGTGCCTAAAGGGGCTCCAGGAAACCTGGAGAGGGGTTTTGGACGAGGGATGTAGGGACAGGACAGGGGAATGGCTTTAACTGCCAGAGGGGAGACTGAGATGAGCTCTTGGGCAGAAGCTCTTCCCTGTGAGGGTGCTGAGGCTCTGGCACAGGGTCCCAGAGAAGCTGTGGCTGCCCCATCCCTGACAGTGCTCAGGGCCAGGTTGGACACAGGGGCTGTGCCCTGCTCCAGTGGAAGGGGTCCCTGGATGAGCTTTGAGGTCCCTTCAACCCAAACCAGGCTGGGATTCTGTGAAAGTCACACACTCTGATAGTGCTTCTTTATGCTCTCATGATTTAGATGCACAAGGCCAGACCCTGCTCTGATGAAGAGCTGCTCCCATCACAATCAGTGATGTGCTCTTACATTCCACTTTACATGACTGCAGTGTGGTGCTTTTTGTCATGCAGGGAAACCTGAACCGATTGCAGTGAAAATAAAGGAAACAAACCCAAGCCATTTTCTGTGTGGAATAGCATTGGGGTTCCTCTTTCTGCCTTGTTCCCTTCATGTCCATTGGGCACCCATGGACCAGCAAGGGCAGCTGTATTAAACTGCTGACAAGCCTGGGGTTTAAGGGACATTTCACTGATCAAAAGCCAAGACAAAACTGTACCAACAGCCACCACGTAACAGCTCCGGGTTGTGGTGAATCAGGTCTGCCTCAGGCAGGATTGCACGGTCTGCCCTGGGCTGCTCTGTTCCCAGCTCCAGCACAGTGCTCCCATGGAGAGGGAGGGAGAACAAAACCCATTTGCTTTGGCCTCATTCAATCCTTGGCCAGAAAGGGGAGCTGTAGAATTATAGAATGAAGACACAGAGAGCAATACGTTCCATCAGGTTTTAACACAACAGCCAGGAAGGGAGAAGTGGGTGAGGGTGTATCATCATGTGAATTAAAGCAGAAGGTTAGGAACTCAGCATCCCATGGTTTTATCCCCGGGTCTGCCCATCCTTTCTGCATGGCATAGAACAAAGCCCTGTGCCACTTCCAGACCTGGAAAATGGGGGTCAGAACAACAGCCCCCACCCTAAAGGGTAATGGGAATGTGCTGCAGTGGGCAAGCACTGACAATGATGCGGTCTGTGCGCTGCTTGGAATGGGTGGAGGATGCTGGGGATTGGTAGATAATAATAAGTGAACATTAGGTCATGGTGAGTATCAATAATTTATGCCATTGTTATTAATGATTTACAGCAGAGCTCATAAAGCACATTTATTACTGCACACACACACTCCTGTGCGTGTTACGAGCAGTAATAGATGTCACACACATCCCTACCCACCCTGCTCTAGGAAAGATACAGAAATGCACAGCAAAAGGAAATGCAAATTGATTCCCTCATGTGTTTTTCTTCCCCATCATTGTACAGGATCATGAAATATATATTCATCTTTTTGCAGCGAAGGGGAGGTGGTCCCAATGCATCATTAAAACGTTGAGACCCCAAATAAACCCAAAGCAATTCACTGCAACAGATGGGCTTTTCTTTGTTGCTATCTCCACTACGCCCAGTGATTAACAAGGGAGAGAGAGACAAGAAAGCAAACACGAAAAGGTGAAGAATGAAGAAAGCAAGCTGAATTTTATTTACACCACGAGCATCCCGGATGGACACTTCCTATGGCTCTGCATAGCAGGAACACCCACCCAGGCCCCACATAGCGCATGGGAGCTTTGAGCAGCGAGCAGCAGCGTGAAGCTTGGCGCCGTGATTCCTGTGGCACTCCGTGTTACACTTATCCCATTATCCTAGTCTCGTCCTCATTATTCAACCAGTTCTGAATCCTTTTGCCATCTTGTTCTGTTTCTCTCCCTGATCAAGTTGGACCAAAGGTGCTGGAAAAATCAGAGGTATAAGAAAGGAATCACATACTGGTAAATGACCGCGAGGTGTTAGTGTTCAGATCGGCAGGACGAGGATGGGTAGGAACAGGTTAAAAAGAATAGGCTATGCCACAGATGAGAAGCTATTCCTGCTCCTTACTGCAACATCTCACAGTTCGGTACTGAAATGGATTGTCTTGACCCTCCCTCCCTGTTTCTGCTGAAGACCAAGGAGGTAAACACCTGTCAGGAGTGATTTAACTGCAGCTGGGATTGCCTTGGTGCCTTCTCTTCCCACCTAAGATCACCTCCTGCATCCACCTGCTCCTCCTGGGAAGGATGCTGATGAAGACATCCCTGCCTGATGTGGCTGATGAAGCCACTCCACACCAGCTGCACCACTTCATGTGATCTCCCACTGGAGGAGGAGCAGAGAGGCCGCCTGGATGCAGACACCCTGACAGCATCAGCGCAAGCTTCACATCCAGCCCAAGCCTGCCCGAAGGCACAGCCTCCCTGACACCACTGCACAGCCCTATCCCTACATCACCAGGATGACAACGCGTCTTCAGGTGTTTCCCGAGCGCATGGGGTCTGCTTTGCATCGCTGTGGGCTTTTGTTATCACTGAAACACACAAACGCTGTGGCAATGTTCATTTTCTGACCCGGTTTTGTGACTGCAATCAAAAGTACCATGGACCGAGCACCGGGGCATGATCGCACTCAGTGCTGAAGTGAACACGCTACTGAGCCCAAAACCAGCACCAGTTTCCTGTGCCTTAAACCATCTATTTTCCCTTGTCAGGAAGTCCACAGTTGCAGGTTGTCAATAAGCAGAAGATGGGCATTCACCAGCGTGGGGCTGAGCTGTGCCGGCAGGGCCAAACTCCAACCAAACACTTGCCACCGCTCCCTGTTTCTGCATAACCCCTCTTTGACCACGGAATGCCAGCGAGGCTCAGGCAGTGAAAGGGCTTCTGAGCCACTGCCGTTCTCCTGGAGGGTTTGTTCAGCTCAGTCTCAGTGCAGGGGAAGGAGCACATAAGGGGGAATGATACCTTCTGCTTATGCCAGAGTTCTATTGGCCCACCCAATGCCCAGAGAGGCAAATAGCACAACAGTGGGAGAAAGCATCATAAGAGCACTTTGGCAGTGTATCTATTGATGAAAAGCAGTGTAGGTGTTACGAATACTGAACTTGTATACGCAGGAGAGCCTCACAAAGCAAATCTTTCTCACAGCACAGTTCCCCTGCACAAAACACGTTCCCCAAGCAGCAGTAAATGCGAATTAACACCTGATGCTCCTCCTGCCTCATTACAATCACAGGTTGCCGAACATCGCACGCAGATGAGGCAGCTCTGTTCTGAGAGCCCTCCAACCACCATGCACCCACCTCCCCTTGCTCACAGCCCTGCCCTGGGTCCCCACTGTCCCCATGTCCCCATCGGGAGCCGAGCTCTCACCCCTCACCTTTCCTGGCCACGGTGGGCGCCGGCGCCTTCTCCTTGGGCTTCTCGAAGGTCTTCTTGGCATCAGCGACCTTCAGCACGTTCTCATCCTCCTCCTGGCTCCTCCCGCCCGCCCGGGGCTGCTCCGGGCCCCCTGCTGCCCCCTGCCCCTGGGCAGGCTCCACCACCACGGCAGTGCCGCGGGGCTCCAGCAGCGCCTCTGTCATGGCCACGGCCCTGCTCATGCTCAGAGCCAGGCTGTCCCTGCTGTGCGATCGGACAGGAGGGGCCGGGGGGGTCTTCCTGGGGCTGGGGGCATCTGCTTCCCCCCCGAGCTGCTCCAGGAACTGGGTGCTGCTCTGCCTCGAGAGCCTCGCGGTGTCGACGGCCACCGGAGCGTAGTCTGCGGCAGCAGGGAGCATCCTCTCCAGGCTCATCTCTACCTGCTTCCCGGCCGGATCATCCTCTCCATTCTGGAAGAGGTCGGGAGCACCGTCGGGATAGAGGGCAAAGCTCATCGCCTGCCGGAAGCTTTCAGATGCTTTGCTGCTCTCTCTGGGGACATAGGGAAGAGATGCGGCTGCCTCCTGCTTGCTCTGCAGGATGTAATCCATGAGCAAGGCGTTGCGCTCGAAGCTGTCTGACCTGATGGGGACACTCGGCTTGTGCCCCCCCGAGGTCACTTTATTCACTTGCCTGCTCTCCACACTGCTCTCCGAGTCCGAGCGGCTCCTTTCCCTCCTCAGGGCAACTTGGGAAGCGCTGACCCCGCTTAGGCTCGGGCTCGCCACGTTCCCATCCGCTGGGTACCCCTCCTGGTCCATCGCTTCCCATTCCTCCTCAGGTTCTGCTTCTGCCTCCTCCATCAGGCGCCTGTATTCGCTCTCCTCCAGCCTGTACACCACGGGCTTCACCGTCCTGCCCATGTGCCTGTGCCCGACCTCCAGCTCATACACCTTCGGAGGGGCTTCTCCTTCCTCTCCTCTCCAGCGCCCTCCCGACACGGGGTTATCCAGGCACAGCTCCCGCTCTTCTCTCCTGCTCATCTTGGCTTGCGCGTCGCCCCGGGGGTCGGGAAGGTCCCTGTGCCCCAGGCCCTCCCGCAGGGCACAGTCCTCACGTGTCCCTGCGGAGACTTCCCGGGAAGCGGCACAGTCTCTGCCCCTCGCCTGACGTGTGTCATCCCGCAGGCATCCATAGTGCTGCCAGGTGGAGGCTTCCATGGCCGGGAGCTCAGTCCCCGCGATGCCCGCTCCCCGCTGGCGCCGGACAGCCCGGATCCCGTCCCACCTCGGGGCTCAGCAGCGCCTTCCTCCTCCGTGCTCCGCTACTGGGAGAGACGGAGGCAGTTTGGAAGCCTCCGTGCCTGGGTCATGTGAAGCGGCGCCTCTCAGCCTCATGCCCAGCACAGACGGATGCGCACATTGGAGTGATGGAGCCCATCCTCTGCTGGGGGCATCCAGAGTTGTGTCCCTGTCCAATATTTCCCACCTTTAAAAGCTCCCTCCAGCTTCTAACCTGCTGCTCCGGGGCACCTCCCAGGCACGGATCCGCATCCGCAGGGGCGCTCCTCTCCTCCCCAACCTGCTCCAGCAATGACTCCCTACGGCCCCGCTCGATCCTGCCCGGCTTCCCTCCGCTCCCGCTGCTTCCCGAGCGCTCCAGCGCCAGGGCCCCCGCTGCTCAGCTCGCCTGGGCAGGATCCCGTCCGTCAGCTCCTCCGAGGAGCGCTTGGAAACGCGCACCGTGCCCCTGGCACCGCTCCCTGCCCGGCGGCCACGGCGGCTCCTTCCTTGGAAGCAGCCGCAGCCTTGGGCTGCATCCCAGGGCTTTGGGAGAGGCAGCCACAGCCTGCACAGAGCCCGCGGGCAGGCAGGGATCGGCCGGGATGGGTCGTGGGGATGTGTTACTGCTTAGGGAATTGCTGCGACATAAAAGAGAGCACCGGGGACAAACCGAGCCCGGAAACAAGTTTCCCTTTGGAGACTCCGTAACTTCTCCCGCATCCCTGTTGGAGCTCTGGGTGTTTCTCTAAACATCCCTCCTCCCTCCGGAGGATGCTGCTGCCAAACGGGCTCCTGGAAAGCCTCCGGCGGGGTGGGGGGGGAGCCCAGGGCTCTAATCCGTTTATAACCAGCGGGATGCCTGGAATTGCACGAGCCCAGCGGCTCCCACCCGGCAGCTCTTCCCAGCGCTTTGCCTTTTATGGTGCACGAGGTGCTGAGCCTGATCCGGGGCAGCATCTCGGGCCGGGATACACGGAAGCACCCACACAGGCCCTACGGAGAGGCCTGGGGCTGCTTCACCCCAGTGTCAGCTCAAACAGCCCCCAGGAGCTGCTCCTGGTTCCAAGCATCCCACTGACACCTGGGGCTGGAAAACCCTCATCGGGAGCCCCCAGGGATGCAGCATCACTTGGAACACAGCCGACACTTACATGGCTGCAGGGATTGAACCCGGACCACCGTCTCCCATGATGCCACCACCTCATCCCTGTTCCAAGAGCTGGACCAAAGGGAAGGAGCAAGGGATGACCGTTATCCCAGCGTGGGAGCCAGGCAGGCCCCTGACCGGGATGGGGTTCACCGATGCACATTACAGAGCTGCTCCAGGGCAATGAAACACCTTTTGTTACCACTGCAGGGTTTAAACCCCTGCAGAGGCTGCCCCGGGCTGACACAGACACCTCCCCATGGGGTGAACCTGCCAGGCTCCGGCACAAGGATCTGATCAGGGATTCAGGCTCTTCCCATTGAGCCAGCACTGAATCCAGTCTGGATTCTCACACCCCGTAGTGGTTTGGGGGTATCACCTTGTGTCTCAGCAGGGGGATCCCAGCGCTGGAGGGAGCTGCAGTTTGGCCCTGCTGAGCTCTGTTCTCCTGGGAGCTGCTTATTTAACATAGGGGACAGCCCAACAGGGACCGGCAGCTCCTGCACCCTCTGCATAAAAGGCAATGGCACTGCTGCAGAGGCACCAGCGCCGCATCCTCGCACCAGACAGGAAGAGACTTTTAGGGCATAGGAGGGCAAGGGCCGAGGCTGGCGCGAACCCGGATGCTCACAGTGCTACTGCAGGCACTGAAGTGCAGCACTGTCCCTTTGCATCCTTCATAAACCAGACAGGGCTGGATTGGAGGGACCCTGAAACTCCTCCAGCTCCAACCCCTGCCATGGGCAGGGACCCCTTCCACTGGAGCAGAGTGCTCCAAGGCCGTGTCCAACTTTGAGCACTGCCAGGGATGGGGCAGCCACAGCGTCTCTGGGCGCATCGCTTTGTTCACCCAAACCCTACCTGTTCCCCAGTACCACCACCATAATCTCTGCTCACCCCTGCGCTCATCCAACCCCAGTGTGAAGCCCGGAAACCATCCTGCTCCCATCAGGGACGCAGAATGGACATGGAGGCTCACTGCGGGGATCACCACCTGCAGCTCCTCTGGGGGGCAGGCAAGGTGAGGGGCTGGGCTGGATCGCCCATCTTCCCACCACCCCATGTCCCAGGGGGAGAGCCCCAGCACTATCTGCCCATGGAAGCGTCATGCTCCAGCATCTCCCTCCACCACCGAGGCTATAAATAACCCCTCCGAGCGTCACCGGAGAGACCTCGTGTTGCTCCCGATGTTGTGATGTTGCTATGGCAAAGCCAGGCAACAGGATGTGACATTCGGCAGAGACAAGAACCGCGCCACCAAGAACCAGCTTCAACCATAACAAGAAGAGAGGACACGAACTCACCAGCAGCCACAGGCACCCCCCGGCCATCGCGTGCTCCCGGTGATCCTCAGTGCGTGACCTCCTGCAGCTCCGCAGACGCAGATGTGGGAGATGCTTTGGGAAGTGCCACGAGCAGAGGGCATCGTCCTGAGCATCGGATGAGAGGAGCGAATGGAACGAGCTCGCAGCAGGCGCCTGACCCCAAAACGATGCTGGCTCCTGCACAGACTGACCCAAGGGAACACACTGCAGCCGGGACACTGTTGTCTGCTGGAGCTGGAGCGCTGGTGTGAGGCTCAGCACCAGCTCCAGCCCTGCTGGGGTAGGGCTGCAAGCACACACTCCTCCCGCTGCTCTCCTTCACGTCTCAGCCTGGATGCGCGTCCGGCAGCTCTGGAAGGCCCTGACACGAAGCCAAGGGCTCCAGCTCAACCCGGGGTCTCCATCCTTGAGCAGGGGAGTGGCAGACTCCAGCCCCAGCTCCGGCAGCACGTACCTGCCCGTGCGGCTCCAGACCCTGCTCCCGCATTTGGGGGCAGAGCCACAGCTCCCCCAGGGATGCTGTTGGGTGTAAGGCCACCAAACCCTTCACAAACCACCCCAGGGCTCCATCTCCATCCCCTGCAGGCTGTTTTCCCAGCTGGGGCCCTGCTGCCCATGTGTGTCACTGCGAGTGCAGCCGGAGAGGTGCTGGTGCCATGAAGCACCATGAGGCACACGTGGCGCAGGGTGACCCACAGCTGTACAGCGCAGGGGAGGTCCCCAGGCCCCTGCTCTCGCACACTGCATCCAGCAGCAAACCCAACCCCTGCTGCCACTTGAACATCACCTCATTCACCCCAATGAGTCTGTGGCCGGAGGAGATGGCAAAGGAGCATCGTGAGGTTGGTGGCAAGCACCGGCTCCTGCCCCAGTGAGAGGGTGGCAGCTCAAGGATGGGGTCAAATCCAAGCCAAATCAATCCCACCCCCCTGAACACCAACAGTGCTGGTGGGGTTAATGACTCCTGGAGGCAAGCATGCCAAGAGCAGGGGCTGCCCAGGCAAACACGGACACGCTCCCCCCCGGAGCAGCTCCGAGCAGGAACAGTCCCCACAGTATCAGGTTCTGCACGGCTCCGCAGGCAGATGCTCAGCTTGCCTTTAAAGGCAAAACGTGGATGCCCGGGAAGGGGTGGTCCCACCTCGGGTGGATCCCGGAGCAGCATCAGCACGGGGAAAAGAGCCGCATCCCGGGGTTTAGCTCTTGGCTTTCCCACTGGGAATGTGCTCTTTGGAGGAGACCAGAATGGGGCTGCAGGAATTAACCCCCCATGTCCCTGTGGCAGCACTGAAACCCTCTCCAAAGCAGCACTGTTCCATTTGCCACAGGGAGAGCTCAGCATGGAGCAGGCGGCGCTTCCATGTGCTCCGCTGCCAATATCCACGTCGAAACAGGAGCAGCTTCTCCTCAAACCCTTCCTGGGCTCTGCCCTGGGTGGGACTCACACGCTCCGGGTCTATTCCTGCCTCCAGGAAACGGGTATTCCTACTCCATTCCCTTTCTTCCCCCCTTATAAAACCCACGCGTGAGCCCGTGCCGCAGCTCAGGTGCGTTTCCAGTGCTCACCACCCCAGCAAGGCAGCTGCACCGTGGCCAACGCTGCAAGGACACAGCCGAGAGGGACAGGGACAAAGGCACCTCCTGACCTGACCTTCAGGGTGACAGAAAACAGCCGGGACCCCAAAACGGGATCCGATGGGAAGAGAGGCCACGGGAACAGAGGCAGCTGCTGCTCCCACCATCCAGGGTCTGTTCAGTCCTTCCCACCTCCACAAAGGCTGCAGAGCTCGGTCAGAAAAGGAAAACAGAACAAAAAGGTTTATTTCTTTCCTCACAAGAAGCACAGAAAAATGTACATTTTACACCCAAAAGGTAAAAAAAAAGTGCATTATGCCTCGTACAGTACAAAAGATGCTGCTCGTTTCGATATAAAACCGGGATTCCGAAACACCACGAACCAAAGGAACGGCTGTTATCAGAGTACAGCACTGGAACAGCCACAACGCCCCCACCCCTCCTCCGGGGCTCACGGAATAACCTCCATCACCTCCTGGAGGATGCCTATTGCCACCACTCAGCCCCGGGCTGGATAAGGTGCCAGTTTTGTGCATTGGGGGTCCCCTGGCAGGAGACGCCTGGGTTTGGGTGCACAGCCGGCGATCCACGGGGGTGGACATCTCCCTGGCTCCCCCCCATGCCATTCCTGCACCACTGCATAGATCAAACGGGAGCGCTGGGAGCTGTGAGTGGTGCAGCAGCGTCGACACAGCCCTTTGGTTTCAGCAGGCGCAGAGCAGGGGGAAGCGGGTTCAGCAGCGCTGGGACATGGATCTGCAGAAGCAGCAGCGGTCTCATTGCCGCTGGAAACACCAAAAGCACCGAAACACAGAGAACAGCAAACAGCAGAGTAAGAGCTCAGCGCGAACACAGTGTTTGTAAACCAGAATTAAGGCACTCCATTGGAAAGGAACAGTTACGACACACGGGAGAGGATGAACACAGCTACCTTCTCATGCAACAACTCTACTGAAGCCTGCAAGCGTCGGGGCTTTGGCTCCAAACCCATCCCAATGGCACACCAGTGCTTCCCGAGCCCCTCAACCGAGCCTCCATCCCCACAGCACCACAACAACACAGCCCCGAGCCAGGGCTGGGGGTGGTCCAGCCAGAGCCGAGGCCAAAGCGGTCAGAGCCCAGGGAAGCAGTGGTTCATGCGCAGTGCCCAGCGGGCACTGGAGGAAACAGGGAGGAAAGATGCACGTTTGCTCGCATCGGGTAATGGAATCCTTGTGAAATTATCCCAATCCAGCTCTTCCAGTTCTCCCAGTGGCCGGGCAGCAATGGGAAGCGGCTGCAGTTTAAGGTGTAGCAGGGAAAAGCAACCCTGCCATCAGCCACGGTAAGCTGAGGAGAGTGATGAGGCCGTGCTGGGAGCAGGAGGCACAAAAGGCCCTCGAGGTGGCTGCTCTGAGCCCTCCAACGGGGCCCCCTTCATCCATGGGAATCCAGAAGGGAACAAGGGCAGGAAAGATGGAACTGACAGAGGTTTATTGCAGCAGATCCGGACGTGCAGCCATGGAGCAGAGGGTTTCCACTCTCAACATGACCCAGCATCTTCTCAGCCCCAGCAGCAGACTCACAGGCCTTGTCCAGCAGCTCTTGCTTCAAACCAGCTTCCACAGGCGGAATGGGAAGGATGCCTCAAGCTGGAAGTGCCCATCCCGTCTCAGACCCTTTAAGGAGGGACATTCACCCGACTGCAGCCCTTGGCAATTGCCCACACGTAATGCAAAAACGTGATGGGAAAAGGAAAACTCTGTGCATTCAGGATCCCAAAACCACAGAGCCCCCGGCTGGAGCCAGGGGACTTCTGATTAACATCGGCCCAGCACCGCCTGCTGCAGCCCTGCGACCCTGCCTCGAGGGGACGTGAAGAACGGCTTCTGCTGGAGACGTGGGGAGCGCATTGGCATTCAGCGAGCACCCAGGTTTGGAGCACAATCCCTGCACGCTTCTCAAGTCTTCCCTCCCGACCCGGCCACATCTGGCACGGAGCAGTCGAGCACCTCAGTGAGGGGGAGCAGAGGCAGCCTCTGGCTGCTTCTCTCTGTGTGAAAGATCTCCCCTCTCATTGCAGCCTCTGTTTCTCTTTGCTCACCCAAGGAACAACTCCTCCTAAGGGCAGGATTTATGGCTCTGGGACACGTACGCCACGTACACCCAGCTCCCTGCACTGCGGCCACCCGGCACAAATAACCCTCTGGGCTTCCCAAACCCAGGATACAGGAACTGTTCTACCAAATCCAACAGGAGAGACACGATCACCTACTGCAAACACGTGGGACACCAAAGAGCAGCCCCTCCACAGCGCGTCCAATGAAGGATCCGCGACACTGACACAGCATCACACAAAGCTTCACTAGGGTCCACGGTCACTTACTGGCCAAGCTCATCATTAGCACTGGGACATTACAGACACTGTGACAGCAACAACACCCAAAGAACACAACACCTCTCCACGGGAGCCCGTGACAGTGACACAGCCTGGGGGGCCCTCCAGCACCAACAAAACGCTGTGGCAATCAGGTCACAGAGCCAACACGAACACAGCTCAATAGTCCACTTCACAGGCAGGAAAGCCTCTGTCTCCTCTGGGCCTTTACAGCTCCCATCAAGGGAATACCTTCAAACAATGGAAGCACTGTGGGAAAAGCCTTTAAAATAGACAAACAACAACCCAAGACTCAAAGTCAGCACGATCAGAGGTAGTGTTCGCATCGCCACCATAAGGAGTTTTCCACAAGTGCCCTCTTTCAACTGGAGACTTGTGTCTGCTCTGTAAAAAGTCGTGACTAATTCTTCTGAGTCTTTGAAACAGAGTATTTCAGCATTTTCTATATATATAGATAGATAAATAGCACAGTACCTATCTATATACACACACAAACCCACGTTATTATACTTGGCAAACAGTGCTAGGAAGAGCATCCTGCAGGACAACGGGCAATTCACACACAAGGTCCCCTTCTAAGCCATGCAATACATTTTATTTTCCCTTGTGCCATTCACCATAACCCATTATGGGCTTTTTTTCTCCCCACTTAGAGTACAAGGGGGGGACGAAGAGGTGGCATCAGATGAACTACTGCAAGTCAGATGATAAACTGCATCGGTGCAATGAATAAATGCCATAAACCCCTCAAACCCCCCTGCATCCCCCATGGAAGGCATCAACTTTTGCCCATCCAAAGCGTGTTCGTCAAGTTTCCAACTGCTGGCTTCGCTGCCAGCTTGGAGGTGATGCCTGCACCCCTCAGTGTGGATTGTGGTTCACAGAGCATGGAAGACTCGCTGGAAACGGCCTCTTTGGAGCCCGTTATGGTTGACACCTCCATGTCACTGGATAAGTCCTCAGAGGACAGGTTCAGACACCCCAGCTTGGCGAGGGAGTTGGACCTTTTCAGAGGGGATGACACAGTCAAGCCCGCCAGCCGCAGCCTGGTCTCTATCTCCTGAGTCCGCTGCTTCACAAGGCCGGGCTTGCCTCGCACGCTGTGGATGCTGTCGCTGCTGGAGCTGCGCGTCAGGTTGGAGCTGCGGGAGGAGGACGGGGTGTAGCAGATGGTCTTCAGGAAGTCCTTGGTGAAGCTGCTCGTGTGCTCCAGCCGGCACGCCACAGGCGTGGAGGTTTTCTGGGAGATGCCCTCCAAGACGTGCTTCACCTCCAACTTCTCTGCGCTGTTCTCCGCATCCTCGGGTATCAGCGGTGCTGGTCCCAGGAGAGGCACGAGGGTGGGATGTGAAATCAAATCCTCGCTCTCCTCCATGATGCCAGAGTCCACCCTGCTCAAGGGGCTCTCTCTGAGCAGGGACGAGGCATCTGAGGGCAGGCTCTTCAGCCGCTCCAGCTCTTTGGTGTGCTTCCTAACCAGACCTGCCTTCTGTAGCTGGATAAGAGACTCCTGATGCTGCATCAAGTAACTGTTCGCACTTGGCTTCTCCAAGTCTTTACTAAACAAGTACTTCAGATCCTTGGTAGGTTTGCTGTCTTTTCTGTCTAGAGATTCCTCTTTTACTGCTTCCACGTTAAGGAGGCTCTTGTCACAGTGTGAGTTCCTCCTGGGCAGAAGGGTTTTGAGTGGAGTTTTTGGTGCATCCTTTCCCTTCTCCAAAACACTGCAGTGCTGATCAAGCGATTTGCCAGCCCCAGCCTCCAGAGCACCAGTTCCTGACGATAGAGGAAGCGGAGCCTCATTGCTTCTAGTTCTGATTGCCTCCTCCAAGCGTGCCTTGCTGGGCAGGTGCTCGGCCAAGTTGGAGTTGATGTGGGAGAGGAAGGCTGGCTGTGTGCAGATGGTGGCAGTGCTGCGACGCATGCTGCTGGAGTTCAGCTTCTCACACTGCTCCCCAAAGGAATCTGGCGACAAACCAGCTGAGGAATACATGCAGTCAGCGCAGGACTGGTAGGAAGGCTTCACCTTACTGAGGATCCCAAACACAGCATCGTGCTGCAAAAGAGAAAACAGGTACAGATAAGGGAGCACAGAACTGGACATCAGCCATCAGAAGAGAGGCACAGAGCACAGGGTATGATTACAGCCAAGCAGACTGGAAACAAAGCCCATTTCCACTTCTCTTAAGGCCCTGCAGCAGGAACAAACACCACTTACTTTCTCAGCAGACAGTCTCTCCAATGGAAGAATACCTACCCATCCAAGTGATGGTCATGCAAGTTGCCCCAAGCGGTTTATAGGGCGCTCGCATGTGTGCGCTCTCTCTCTGGCATCTAACTCCATAGTATGGGCAAGCAAAGCCATGTTCAGAAGCACTTCGAAAGGAAGCGGCTCATCATGGAATGAAAGGCTTTATCCAAGTCAAATGAAACTGTGCTATGAAGATGAGAAGAGCAGTTTCACTTGCAGCAGAGTCAGCCATGCTTATCACCTACATTTCACCTCCATACGCACCTCAAAATCCTCTGGGCAACTCCTTTTGCTGTTGTTATTATTCAAGTTCTCTCTATTAAGCCTGCTCTCCTCCTTGTGCATGGACAAGCGCCGCTTCCACTTCTCCATTGGGTTTTCGTCCCTGACAGCGTCCTCCCTGTGGTCCCCAGGGCCCAGCACTATCCTTCCCTTCCGGGGGCTGAAATCCAGCTTCTTCTTTGCCTCCCTCTCACAGAAGCTGCTCATCTCTGTCAGCGGCTCTGCGGTCTCCAGGGCTTTCGCTGTCTCCAGCATCCTCCCCTCTGACGGTGCTGATGGCTGCTGTCCCACCAGTGAGGCAGTGCGCTCTGCAAGCGCATCCAGCTCCAGCTCCTCCACAGGGAAAAAGCCCTCTCTGTCACTGGGAATCTTGTTCTCCAGCAGCGTGTCCGAGAGGCGGCGGAAGCAGTAGTTAAAGCCCACGGACACGTCAGTGCCGGTGCGGTTGTCCAGGTACGCCGACTGCGAAGGCATGTCCAGGTCTGCCAGGCGGTTCTCCAGGTCGATGTCCAAGCTCTCGAGGAGGAAGTCGCTCGACCCCGTGGTGCCGTCTGTGTTGGGGGGCAGGTTGCTCTCTGCCTGCTGCTTCCACAGCTTGTTGTGGCGCTGCTTGCTGGGGAGAGGGGCAAAGACACAGTGACCATCGTCAAACTGGAGGATGCTCAGCCCCAGGAACATCCCTCCCTGTCTACAACCCAGAACTGAAATCCTGACCTCTGGAGCCAGCCCATTCCCACTTGGGCAAAGCCATCTTCAGCATCAGGGTTTAGTCCCTCCTGCCTGCCCACTCCAAGGTACCTTTAACCCAGCAGACTCACAGCTCTGCACTGCACCCATAACAGGAAGAGCCCTTCAGGGCAGAGGGGCACAAAGCCCTTCATCAGGGCAAACCACTCTGAACCAACAGCTCTGCACGTCTCATGGCACAGCTCCTGATGAACTAGTGACAAATCTTCCTCTTCTTCCCCCGCAGAGGCCAAGTGAAGCATGCAGAAACCCTTATTAGATACAAGAGTGCTCCTGATGACAAAGACTTGTGACTGGCATGGTCACCCAGACCTGCAAATTATTTGCTTCTCACACTGCCTGAGCTCAGTTCTGCCTCATCAACCAAGAACAATGCTTTGCTGAACAGTACTGGCTGCTGAGGAACACAAACACACTTCCTACACGCACAGGAACCCACATTGCATTAAACCAGAGCAGACCTCCCTGGAAGACAGCTAACTTCCACCCAGGGAGGCCTTGGCACAGAAAAGGTTTAGGAAAACACCATGAGCCCAGGCTTCTGTATCTGCCCTTCTAAAAAGGCCCCTTCAGACTACAGCACTGAAGAGTCTGAAGGGTCTGACCAACAAATCACATCGTTGGTGATACAAAACCATGAGGACACCAAAAATTAACCCCTTTACTTCCTGCAAGTCACCTTTCTGCTCCTCCTGTCACCTTACCTCGCATCTAAAATGCCTTCATACTCCAGCAGCTGTCTCATGAAGCCTGCGTTTGGCCTTGCAATGCTGCGTTTCTGCTTCACGTAGTTATAGGCCTTTTCCAGTGACCAGCCAAACTCCTTCATCGCATACGCGATGACGGTGGAGGCTGAGCGGCTCACGCCCATCTTGCAGTGCACCAGGCACTTGGAATGGTTCTTCCTGCAGGAGGGCAAAGAGGAAAACACATCTCACCGTTTGGTTATGGCATCTGCTGTTACACAGTGGAGGGACGGCACTGTGTCCTCCTGACCACCCTAACACCATGCATCAGCAGGTTAGAAACCTTGTCAGGTTAAGTGAGCCACAAGAAGAATCCCTCTCCAGAGAAGTTAGGGAAGGGCAGCCTCAGTCATGCTGCCACTTGAAAGATGACCATGAAGCTTTCTGCCTGCCCAAGTTTTTGGATACAGGGATAAGCAGGAATAACCTGAGTGTAAAAGCCCCGCAGGGTTTGGTGGGCTCTGTCACCATCTCTTGTCTGCAAAGACAGAGGGGGCTGGGCCAACACGGACATGTGCTGGAGCATTTCCAGAGCTTGGGAAGAAGAAATATCCTTGCTCCCTTCTGAAAATAAAGTATCATCAGCTAGGAGCAGAGCAATGGCAGTACAGGAAGAGCCAAGGCACAGGGAAGTTCCAGGAACACATCCTCCCTGGATGCAAGAAGGATTCAGCTCCATGCTGGATGAAGCACAGAGGGCATGGCTCGGATGTGTCCTCATCCAAGTCACAGCCCCAGCCCACTTACTTGGCCTTGTTTATGAAGTGGTAGGCCTCGTTCCAGTGAGCCAGGAGGTCTGTGGTCTCCTCGTCGTACACTCGGATGTTGTGATACGCGAACAAACCAGGGAAGAAGTTATCAATTTCCCTGGTCACGTTCAAGATGTAGTCAATGCTGTGGAGAACACAAATTAAACAGACCTGAAATGCCACGGCTGTGAAAGAGGAGCTGATGCACATTGTGAAGTCCATGAAGTATCACAGAATCCCAGCCTGGTTTGGGTGGGAAAGGACCTTAAAGCTCATCCAGTCCCAACCCCTGCCCTGGGCAGGGACACCTTCCACTGGAGCAGCTTGCTCCAAGCCCCATCCAACCTGGCCTTGAGCACTGCCAGGGATGGGGCAGCCACAGCTGCTCTGTGCTATTAAGCAATGTTTTTCAGGTTCTCACCTCATGCTTGGTGTGTGCCTTGGGCAAGCAGCAAATATTTATAGGCTAAATTCTCCCTCAGCCAAAAAGCATGGAAGTAAATGAAGCCAAGTGGTGGTGTGGTGATGAGAGTGTGGTGACAGAGCCCTGCACTGCCTGCCTGGGCAGGTGAGGTGGAGATTGCTCATCCACAGGAAGCTCTGCTCCATTTAGACAGAGTTTTCCCCTAAGCTTAGTGCTGTATTATTTGCTGTTCTGTAGCCTGCAGGAATTCACACCCGACTCAACATCATGGATGGACATTTCACACTCAGCTGTTACCCACTGGAGGGGATTTCAGAGATCTTGATGTACTTCACAAATGAGAAGTTATTTTCACTCCACATGTTACTGATAGAAACAAGATAGGAAAGATTTCCCCACCAAGGAGCTGATGGTAAGTCACCCACATTGTTGAGAATAGGCCCAAACTCATCCCTACTGTCTACAAACACCATATGTCATCTCAAGAGGCCTGAGCATAAGTTAAAAGCAAACAACTGGACGTCACTTGGAGTCTGAGGCTGGTGCTTGACAGGTCAGTACTCACCCTGAGCCCTGCAGCTCCTCAAGGTTGGAGGCATTCCACTCGGAGCCCTGCAACAGCCACAAAACACACATTTCAAAGGAGCACAAGAGCATCCCTTTTTCCTAAGGCTCTGCATTGCCCCAGCCTGGGCCATCTTCCTCAGCTGAAATACTGGCAACAGCCTCTGGAATAGGGCACAGGGCAGGCAGCTCAGCACAGAGAGGTCCTGTCTGACAGGCATTACATCCTCCCCTAAGGAGTTAGTTCTAGGCCCGTGTGTGTGACTGAGCACATCCCAAATCAGTGCCTCTGCCTACTATGGAGTTTTAAAGACAGAGATAAACAGTGCAGGGAAAGCTACGTGTGGCATGACTGGGATCACAGGTACATGACAAGTGAGGCAGATCCTGAAAGCTCTGGGGGTGATTACAACTTAGTTCCCTCCTATATCTGCAAACCAGGAAGCTAAGAAGGGTTTTAAAAGCAGATGAGCACTTCCTCTGCCTCTCTCCAGAAGAGCAATAAAAAGACCCAAGCATAACGGGCACAAATGCGCTCATCTCCAGCAAGTCTTTGTTCCAGATGGCAGTGCCTGGTTTTGCTTGGAGTACCATCTAGTGGCAAATGATTAGATGAAACACAGGCTGTCCTCTGCTTCTGCCCAAGCTGGGATGTCACCTTCAGCCTCAGTCTTTACATAGCTCTGGCCATGCTACAGAAGCTCATAGGCTTAGTCAAGATGCAGTGACCCTAACCAGAGCACAAGAGCAAACGGCTGCAGCCCCAGCCAGGCCTTTGGTTTGCTGTAAAAAGAAAAATCTCCATTGCTAGAAATAGAGAATGAACGTGCACAGACAGGACCAACTTGCCAGGAAAACCATCCTATCAAGGCCCAGAATCAGTAACACAGCCAGAAAAAAAGGGCTCATGAAGCACAAGTCAACCTTGACACCAAACCCAGATTCCTCTAAGCCCAACCATTTGTCAGCCCACTCCCACTGAGCCTCTCGCTATTGCAGAGCTCCAAACCCAGCAGCTTACCAGATACAAATGATCAAAAATGAGAGATGGTTTGTCCATCTGGCCCAGGATAAGCAGCATTTCATTGTCTATGAATTCCTTGAATTCCTTCAAGTTGCAGTTCATGTGTTTCTCCAGCTCATTTCGTATCTGCAAAGCAGAAAACAAAGGATACCACCTAGAATCAAGTCTGCTCAATAGAAACATCTGCAAGGAGTGACTAATGGCAGCAGCACTGGTGAAGAGAGAGATTTGCAGTGCTCTCCCGTTTCAAAACACCAGGGCATGGACATAACAGCCCTCTCCCTGCCCCTCAGCTTCAGGAAGGGGCAAAGCAAAGCAGCACAACTTTGTTTCATCCACCATGGAAAATTCCTGCAGGAAAATCAAAGCATCCTGACTGCACCAAGCAGGAACACGTACACAGACTGAGGAGTTCTCAGCTTACGCCTACAATTTGTAGCACTGCTGTTACATAGAGAGTAGCTGAAGCCTTCAGTGCTAAGCTTAGGAAGGAAAGCCCTGCATGTTAATAGCCTGCCTTGAAAAACAAAACCCAACCCCAAAAGAACTACTTCCATTTGCTTTGAATCCATCTGCACTGCGGCTGGATGTATTTACACCAGCCTGCAGGATGGACCCAGGCTACCTTAGGCCTCAACTTGTGATTTTCCATCCATAAACCCACCAGCAAAATGCTGTCTCTGCAAGTCCCTCTGACACTTGCTCAGGAGCAAAGAAGATAAAACCTTAAAATGAAGCCAACAGAGAAAGGAAGGCTCATACTCTGCTCTGCACTGTCCATGAGCAAGGGAAGATCACTCATCCAACACAGCTGCGAGGCCTCAAGTCACCAGCTGCAGCTTTTGGGAGTGCTGCCTTTGCTTGTGTCATCTGAGGGATGCACCGAGGAGTAAGTGTCTATAAAGTCACTGCTTGGACATGCTCACCACTGCTACAACCCAACTATCATGCAGGCATCGCCTCCAGTGCCACCTGGCTGGCAAAGAACCAGGCACTGAGACTTGCAAGTCGCACGCTTGTTACCAAGGTTGTGAAAAATGACATGGATGTAGCATTATGCTGATTCCCCTGCTGGGAAAGAGAGGAACAGCAAAGCCCAAGAGCAGAGCCTTTCAAACACACACTAAAAAGCCAGTTTCACCTCGTCATATGGTGTCTCTTCAGCAGTGCAGCACACCCTGGAAAAGCAGTCTAGCAGGAAGAATGAGATAGCAGGAATTATATTTACCTCCTTGGAAGTGACATTTTCCAGGTCTTTGCTCATCATGATGCTCCGGAGTTTGGCTTTAATGAGCCGTTCTGTTCGTTCCCTTTCAGTTGGCCTGGAAAGGAAAAGGAGAGGATGTTATCACCAAGCTGGCAGCAAACACAGGCTGCAGCTCAAACAGTGCAGGAGTGGTGGGAAAGACTTGGATTAAAAGTGATTTTTATAAGAATAATGGAAGAAAAACATTAAGACTTGGAGAAAAGAAAGGAAGGGAACCACTGGAGGAAGAAGAGAGAAAAGGGAGATTCCCCTCATGAGCCAAGCCAACTTCTTCCAACAGAATTCAGAACTAACTTGTCAACAAACAGCGCTGGAGAGTCAGGGCGGGTGGATTCCAGGTCCTGCATCGCATTCCACTCATTGATGCAGCTCTGGTCCGAGCTGATGCAGCTTTCGTAGTACGTGGCCCACACCAAGGCCACGCCGCCTGGGAAGTAGTTGTATCTCCTTGCTACCTCGCAGGCTTTGTGGAGGATCTGTAAGGCAGACCTGCAGGTTTGGAGAATGAATTTGAGCAGATGTGAGCAGCAGGGACAGACAGAGCAGGATGTGAGCGATGATCACAGAGAAAACCAAGATTTTCAGCAGTTTGCTTTGTGAAAGCAGCAGATTTTTTGTATCAGAGTTCAAAGAGGGCACAAACTGGCCCTTGGAGACCTTCTCAACAGCCAGTCCAAGGCAGAGGCCAAATCTTGTCCTGATTAACACGCAAGCCCAAGGCACGAGTCGCTCTGGGATTTAATCATTAGTTAACTTGCGAAACCAGACCAAAGGAAAATAAAGAACATGGCCAATTTTCAAAGCACCTTCAGCAAGGAGTCAGATGCACATTTCCCAGCATTCTTGGCCCCTGACGTGCTCCAGGGACAAGGCCCAGATTGGGTCATTTGTTTTTGCAAATTCTAGCATTACTTTTTCCTTCCTTCCCTCCTCATACTTCTCTTTTTAAGGTTCTTACTCCAAAGATGTCATTGTACTGAACACATCAACCACATCTGAGGCTGCCAACAGGAGGGGCTGAGTTCAAAAGGGACAGGAACAAGAGTTGCATTTGTTTCTGTACCCAATCATCCCTAGCACGACACCCTTCTCTACATCTGTATCTTTTCCCTATCAGATGCAGCAAAGTGACGGATCTCAGGAGGCTCCAAGAGGAGGCAGCCAACTGCCCAGGCCAAGAGGGATGCGTTTGTTCTGCATGGGGATGGGGAGCAGCCTCTTCAAGGAGGAATTTGCTGGCAGAGCTGCTGCTGATTCAGCCACCTCTGCTGCAGTGTTTTGGAATCCCTGCACAAGGGAGGGGTGACAGGAGCTGAAAGGTGAACAGGCACCCAGGGTGGAAAGTTTCCATGCAGTAGGAACCCCAGCAACAAGGCAGAACACGGGGAATGCCATCGGATTGGCAATGGGTCCTGAGGCTCCTCCTTCAGCCAGTCAGGAACATGCAGGGAGAGAAAAGACCGGGTTTGCAGCCTGATGGCTTCAAGGTGGTCTTGCGTATTTAGTGCCACTTCCCTTATACTGAAGAGCCCACAGCTGCTCTGAACAAGCAGAAGATCCTGGTTTCGGAGCAGTATTCCTGGTCCTTTACAGCACTGGTACCTGCTGCCACAGGGAAGCAGCATCTCTGCTGCAGCTCACTAAATACCAATTACAGAGAGTGCTAAAATGCAGTTTGGTTTTAATATACTCACATAAATGAGTCTCTTTCTCAATAAAGCCAATGAACACACGTACCACATGGCTTGCACCGACACTGGCTTGAAGATGTGCATCCTCCCTGCAGTGCTCACGCTGAAACCACTAACAGAGAGAGGCAAAACCGAACAGTCACAAACTGCTCCTCACAAGCTGCACTCCTCAAACAGATACTTCAAGGGGCACTTAGGGTTAAAAAGAATCAGGGACAAGAATTTGTATCATGGATTTTCCACCATCCTCCCAAATAAGAATGGTAATTGGACACCCTTCCCAGGAATGGGAGTTCAGAGGGTATTCACGGGTACCGCAGGTTACACCGAGCAATTTAAGGGCAGCAAGACAAAATCCTCACTGTCTGAATAAGAGGACTGCAGGCATGAATCCAAAACTGGAACTTCATTTGCAAGGTGACAGAGAATCTCTCCTTGAGTAGGGAAGGATATTCACATTTACCCTTTTAATGTGGTTTCTTACCCATCACCGTCAAGATGGATTTTAGTGTCGCTCCACAGCCGAAGAACCATTCCTATGGTGCAGCTCTTACTGGAAGAGACATTGTTACACAGGATGTTAAATATAGGCCACAATGAGGTCACGCCAATACCCTTAATTATTAATACTCTTTAATTTTTAAAATCCTCAAGTCTTGCTCTAGTAATTCCTAGTAATGCCTTACACCATCAAATGCACAGCGCAAGGAGACAGCCAGCTGAAGGCTAAGGGTCTACTCTGCTATTAGCCTGCTGATTGCTGCACAGAGCTGGAGCAACACTACAGAAGCAAGGATCAGTTTCCAGCTCTTCCACTCCAGAGCCGGCCAGAAAGCTCTGCAGCGTGAGCCCCATCCCCTCTCCTGCTCACACCACCACAAGCCCACTGCCAGGCATTAGCAGGACACAGAAGCAGATCTCTGGGATCTGGCTGCAGTCTCAGCCCATACACAACCCTGGGAGGTGGCAGAGCAGCCGCCTGCCTGCTCCGGAGAGGACCCCAGGGGCCTTTCAGGGTGTTCGATTTTCACTCCATCACTGGGGCTGGTAGAAAAGATAAAACAGATTTTATGACTTTACCTCCCCCAAAAGAACACTTTCATTTCAATCTGGCAAGAAAACTGAGCTATAATGGGGGCCAGTAACTTTAGATAGTAAATAATTAAGTGACTGAGATATTAAAGTTTTAAAGGGAATTGGGATGCAGACAGCAAGAGCCAGTTCAAGAACTCGGGTTTTGTTCTGTTCTTTCCCATTTTTAAGCCTTTAGCTCCTTTCTAAGCAGATAAAAAGATCTGATAGACTGGTTGAATGTTCATGTGGACAATGTGCACTCCAGAGCTCTGCAAGAGAAAGTGGGTTTTATTACACATATGTAAAAGGAATAAAGCCCACAAAAGCGCCTGACTAGTCCAACTGTCATCAGTGAGGACACTTTACAGCTCAGCAGTGACATTTCAGTCCCAGCGCAGAGCCATGGAGTCACTCGATGAAGTCACGAATGCCAACTGACTTCTTTATGCACAGGACTTGCCCTGGATTAACAAAGCCTTGGGCTTTCAGGGAGACATGGCAGCAAACCTCCCAGTTAGGATGGAGTTGTCACTTTTCCATCTTTCCTCTTGTCTCCATAATCGCCAGCAAATTATTGCAAGGCAGGGCCAGGTTTGAAGATGACACAGCAACATTCACTGTGCCATAAGGAAAGGCTACATTAGAGTTTTCTCCCTAGCACTAACAGGAGTAATTTAACCACAGACACAAGAGGCAGCAACACCAATGGCAACAATCTTATTAGGAAGGCACAATCACAAGTTTCCCTACAGGTCCCCCTCCAGAGCAAAAGCTCCCCCTTTCCACTTACAGCCACTAAGGTTTTCCAGAGGGAGAACAAACCCCACACCGGCTGCACCAGCACAGCCTGGCAACCTGCTAAACCATCGGAGAACAGGAACAACAGGCTGGAAGCTCTGCCTTCTAACTCCAGCTCTGCCAAGCCAGACCCATGTCTCTGAGCCAAAAGCTTTTCTGCCTTGGTTTACTCACCTACAACTGGAATAACGTGAGAGGGTCTGTGATAACAAAACACTTCATTTGCCTTTCAAAATACTATGTGCTCTTATCAGTTGGACAAAAGCAGCAGTTTATTACTGACACATTTGTTTGTTGGTTTTGGAGGTACTTCTGCAGCATTGTTTTTTGGCAACTAAGCTACCCACCCAAAAACCCCATTGCTTCATAGCATCAACAGACTTGAAGTCTGGGGGATAGAATAAGATCCAGTTTTTAAATGTGTCTGCAAGAACACTGAAGTGAGCAGACAGCCAACTACCACAGATGAGGTAGCCACCAGCCCTACAGATGGATTACACGTGAACGCTTTGGCCACAAGTGCCCAAAGATTTCGAGGAGACTGAAAGCTTTCTGGATCAGAAATCACCCTCCCAGCCCTGTAACTGGTCGGAGAACTCAACACATCTCCTTTCTCTTGCTAGAGCTTGCAGATACATGTAAACCAACTGCTTGGGGACAGTTTGGTGTTGACAGGCTTCCCAGAGAAGCCAGCCTGCCTCATTTCCAAGCCCAGCCTTGCCTCAGACATACCTCTCCTTGCTGGAGAAATCCACACCCAGCAGGATGTTCTCTTCGGTGTCCTGCCGCCCGCTGCTGTACACAACCACCATGTACCGCACGCGGTCTGTCCACACGCTTTCCAACCGGACAGCCTGGGGAAGAGGTCAGCAAGCTCTGCAAACAGCTCTTGGATAATCATTATTTCCAGTGCTGCCTCGGGTTTTGAAGGTGCAATTGCACCCAAAAGCTTTATTTAGCTGCAGTGCAAAAGGCACAGGGAATGACAGTCCCATCTTCTAGCAAAGGCCTGTTACCAGCAGCTTCAAGACTGACTTCAGAGTACCCACCAGCACCTACGAGCTCCTGTCTCTTCTCTGTGTTAAGAGTTTATCAATCAGCCGACTGGAACATTAAATGTAAGAAGAATGCCACACTTTAGATCAGTTTCCTGCCCCAATTCATCATCTGGAGGTAAGGACCAGGGCAAAAGGAGCAGACAGGAAAACCTAGGATTTGCCAGTGCTTCTCATGACCCTCTACAGGTTTGTTTCAAATGCCTCCAACAGAAGGGAGAGCAGCAAAATGCAGTTTTCTTACCAGTTTGATCCTGTCCTCACAGCGAAGGAGGTTGATCATCACCTGGAGGTGCTGGGGCAAATCACCTGCACAGAGAGCAGAGAAATCATCGGACAGGGTCTCTTGCTGCACGAAGAATCAGCAGAATCTTGATATTTAATGACATTGGGGGAGGTTTAAAGTAACAAAATACCATTTAAGAGAGGCCAATGAGCTTTGCTGTCCCACAGATACTAACAGAAGGGAGCTGCTTTGATGAGGACCATCTGGCTCTGTGAGAACTTGACCTTACAGTATTTGGAAGGTACCAAATATACTGAGACCCTCTACGACTGGCACAAACTATGATGCTTTTCCTGTGACAGCATCTCAGGGAAGAAAATGATATGGGCAGAGGGGAGGAAGAGGCAGAGGAACAACTGGTTAGGAAGTGATGGATCCCTTCTATCTCAAAGCGGTGCTCATGCATCGAGTCCCTTAAGCTCTACACTGGTGGGTACATTTCTGTTTGATGAAAAGCAAGCAAAAGTAACAAGGAATCTACAAGAAAACAAACCCAGTTCACATCTAATAACTCAGCAATGCACTCATAACTTTCCATGCAAGATAAAATTCCTTCCGTAGGATGTTTGCTGGGTATATGAAATTGCTGACAATTAAAGAAACCCAAAGCCAAGCTTGGCATTCAAACACCCTCTTTGTGCTTGGAGTGTTTACTAAGCAGCAGGCACACAGTACCACACTGTGCCTTTCCCACATGCTCCTGCTCCCCAAAAGCCCTGCTGATCATCATTCTGCTTCCCCAGTCATCACTTATTCCAAAGAGTCACAGACAGAAGGCTTAAAGCCACTGGCTAAATGGAATCCACTTTCCTCACCCCCCATCTGCTTATCCATCCTTGTGTACATTCACCACACAACTCCCTACCATTTCTTCCCATCAGTTTGGCCCACTGGAGGGGACTGGGGGAAGAAGGACAGTCTGTTCTTAAACCACGACCAATTCTTACAGGCCAGGTAGTGATGAGTTAACTGAAAAGGGGATTTTCCTGAAACCAGGAAAGGGGATATAAGGAGCTAAGAAACCTATGTCTATCCAGAGACCCAAATCCTGTTAAATCATTCCCTGCTCTTACCAGCAACACCAAACAAAACCAGGACCAGGTAGTTTCAAAAGGACAAATGAGGGCACCAAAGTCTCAACCTCCAGATGACTGGAGGCTGGGAGAGCACTTGCAGAAATGTCCCTGTTGGTCTGAATCAGACCTACGTTAAAGGTGGTAGAGCCCTGTGACCCTGCCCATCCAAACTCCCTCCCCACAGGCTGAAGGGGACACTGAAGCACACGGGACATTCCTTCATCTATGGCTGTGGAAACCAGGGATACAAACTCAGCACAGACCTCAGAAGAGCTTCAGGAGGTGACTGAATCCACTACCTGCATGCTTGTGAGGATGCTGGAGGCTTCGCTGGCCCTGGGAGCTGTTTCCTTGTTGCAAGAAGAGGGCTGCACCTTTCACCATGAAAAAGCTCTCGCTCAGGCTGGAAAACAAACAGAAGTCAACTGAAAGGAAACCTCAGCAAAAGGCATGCTCAGGTCTGTGCCTGGGGAAGGAAGGGCTTCCCCCCACTAAGCCGCAGCAGGGTTTTGCCATGAGAAGCTGTTCCCAAAGCCTGATCCTGCCACTTGCACAGCACGGCTCCAGGATTATTCATGTGTCGTCTTCCACGACTGTTTTATTACTTGGCCATTGCAGGAGATACTTGCCTGAGCTGTCATGAGCTGGAAATGACTTTATCATTTGATTATCAAACCTTGCAACTTAAAACCAGTAAAGGGTAAGACTTTTTACAGGCTTAGACCAGTAAAATAAGTGAGGATCAGGCTCCGAGTCAAGCAGTTCTCATTCCAGTCCCTGAGATCTCTTTGGAATGCAAACCAAGAACCATGAAGTGCTTGTGGATTGAAAGAGGAAGGGAGGGACAATGAAACCTGCCCATCACCAGAGAAAGGAAACTGCATTGAAACCTCAGGGAGAAAAACACCCACCACAAGAGCAAAGACTTTGCTTTGCTCTGGCTGAATACAACTATCCTGGAAAAGACAACAGGGAAGGCAGGAGGCTGCAGTATGTGCAGACACATAATGGTATACCCCCAGAGTGAAACGCCACAGGCCCCAGAACGTAACTAAAGAGAAGGCTGAACCAAACCAGCAGTTACAGTAAGCACCAGCACAGGCTAATTACAGCCATCAGGCACTTGTGAGCATTTTAGTCTTGGACTAAAAGTCAGCACTTCCCACAGGGCTGAACATCGATGTCTACCGAGCTACCTTTCAGCTGCCACAGCAACTGCTTACACTGCACATCCTACGCTGCTCCAACACCACCAGAGACATTCCTCACTACAAAGCCCAATTTTCTGCAGCCCCACACTGCCATACATAGCTCCTCATTAATTACTGTCTGATTCGGCACCATGTAAATGCTCCATTATATGGCTGTGCTACACAGGAGTTACTTATGCTACAGAAAACGATCCCATAGGAGTTACTGCTCCCAGCACTCATCTGCTCTGCACTGTATCCGGGGTCTCTGCCTTCAGGCAGAGCCAGCACTAATGCTCCATCCCACTGCAGTAGAAAGGGATTTCGTGTCTCTTCAGCATCTGCTGTAAGCTCAGCTCTTCCCTCCCCTGAGCACAGCCAAGGTTTCAGGGCAAAGCTCCCTTACTTTCCAACTGAATCCTCGAGGAGCAAAATTCCCACTAAATTAAGATCCGCTTTAAATCTGAGATTTCAGTTGGTTCTGAGAAGCGAGCTGAAGTTTTCACCTAAGTGCCAGGCTCCACAAGTCACGCACCGGGTCAGCCAAATGCCAGCAGGACAACTGCACTCGAACCAAGCTCTGCCCCATGCACGCTCCTGCAGTATTCCAGCACTCACCACCTGGCAAGTTGTACCCGAACGGGAGCTGCTCCTGACCCCAACCTCCGGCTCTGCTCTGCCTGAGGTTAGCAGCAAGAACTCCTGCAAGTGGGAATTCTCCTCATTCCCTAAGCAAGCCAGGAAGGGGTTTGTTTCCTTCACACACCAGATCTCACGGGAAAGCGTTAAAAAAGGCCAGAAGTAACACAAAGGCAGTGACAGCAACACCACGTCGGGGATGTTCAGCCACCAGCTTCACACACACTCATAAGGAAGGGAATGACAGCACACGAGGAGATAATTCACAGTATTCCTGCCTCAACAAACTGGGGAAATGCTTCTCTCCGAAAGTGAAAAAATATCCCAAGGGATACCTTTTTATCCCTAATAAAGCACTGACTGGGATTTCTACAGCAGGAAAACCCTTAGAAGAGACAGAGCTTCCTCCCAGAGGCATCGGCAGCTCCTGCTCCCACGGCTCATCTCGCCTCATGTTCTCCTCTCGCAGTCAGGAAATCTTCCATAATAAACCAGAATATTCCCAGTTGCAGGCAAATGACTCAGCTGTGCTGCAGGGGCAGAACGGGACTGCAGGAAAAGGACAAGCCACACTGCAAAGTGCTTGTCCCGGTGCATTCCATCGGCATGGGAATGAACCGGAAAGCAAAGCCCGAGGAAGACTGCTCTTTAAATGCTGGCTTCCTAACCTGGGCACAGCTTTACAAAGCTCAGCTCACCAGGACTCAGACTGCCTCCACCTCCCCAGTTTCCACATAAGCTCCCATTCCTACACGACCAGCACGGTGCCGAACGGAGGGAACGCACCCAAGCACCTCTTTGCCAAAGCTCCTCTTTGCCATCACCTCGCATCGAGCCGTACCTCTGCTCTAGGAACAGGCAGCAGCATCACCTTGCAGCGAGCCGTACCTCTGCTCTAGGAACACTCCTCACTCTCAGTCACTTCACACAACCGCTCTAAGAGACAGCTAAATGAAATAAAGTGAGAAACATGCACAGCGCAATATTCCAACCCAGTTGAACCCCCCACTTTTAAATCCTGCACTTCCAATAAGCAACCAAAACTCCAGCCTGTTTAAAAAGACCTCCTAAAGAACAGCAAAACCCTTCCATTAAAGAACATCCCAACTTTTGACCCTTGGCAGCAGTGATAAATGCCCCAGTAAGCAGCATTTGTTAGCAGCAGAGAAACGAGTGGCTAATACATACTAATTTGGACTGGTTCTCTTTGAACAGCAGAAGCATTGTGCTGGCCCAAGAGTCAGACAGAAGTCAGTAAAGTTGAGAAGATTCATAACTCGCTGTAAAACTCACATCCTTCTGCTTCTAAAGCCAGAAGAGAAAAGAAAAGAAGGCAAAGAAAAGGTCGACCGTCTATTCAGTGCGGAGCAGAGAAATCGCGTCTGTTGATGCTACCCAGGAACTGGATGACTTTTACAGAACACTGTGTCTTCCACTGATATCCTGGCTTGAAAAAGCACTTGTCCTAACATGTCCTGATGAAAGAGGGCCATTCAGGAGGGGGGGAAACCAGCTGAGGCTCAGCTAATCGTTTCCCTCCTCCAGACTTTGTTTGTTTGTTTGCTTCCCAAGGCAGGGCAGAGCCTATCAGCACAGCAGCCCCTGCCCGCAGGAAGTCCCTATTCCCTGGGACACAACTAGATAAGCATCACATTGACTAATGCCTCTTCATTCCTGTACAGTCAAAGCACTGCATGGCAGCTCTGCAACACAGACATGATAAAGACTTGTTGCTTACAGACCCTGACTAGCTCTTTCTCCAGGCATAAACCAGAATGGCATGCTCGCCTTCCACCAGCACCACAAGCCTGACCAGGGGCAGAAGCAGCTCTCTGTTCCATTTCTACCCAGCCTTACTGGCACAGCACCCACGGCCAGCCATTCCCTGGATGCCCATCCAGCACAGCTGCTTTGCAGGAGTCACTCAGAGCCCACAGGCTCTGTCCCAGCCCTGGCCAGGTTGGACACCGGGGCTTGGAGCAAGGTGCTCTAGCAAAAGGTGTCCCTGCCTGTGGCAGGGGTTGGGACTGGATGAGCTTTAAGGTCCCTCCCCACCCATATGGATGGCAGGGAGAAGGTGCTTAATGGCCACAGCCCCTCTCTGAGCAGGCTTCTACATCTCTTGCTTCACTGTTCCTTGTTCCATCCGCTGGCCCCGTGCTGCTCAACTTGAAAAGGAAATATTTCTTCCCCTTTGGGAAAGCTCCAGAAGAGCGTGGCTGCAACACACATCAATTACACGTCAAGTTGCTCAAGCACACAATAGGCAGTGCCTTGTCAGCGTTACAAAACGCTACCCCCTGGGTCCACAAATGCCAGTAAGGATTCTGTTAAATAGATTGGGGTTTGGAACAGAGCTGCTCGCATTAGGGATGGACAGAGCGAGCTGGACCAGCTGCCGTTCACAGTGTTCCCTAAGCTTCGCCTTGCCCTTGGGGCTCAGGTTGTGGTGTGCTCCTCAAAGAAACCTTGAATGCCTCAGGTACTCGAGCTCCCTGTTTTAATGGGGATCTCATGTAAGACATAACCCTATTGCAGGATACAACACTCTATTAATACATCTTACACAACTCAGCTCAAACTAAATATCCATACACAGAAGTTAGTAGGGAGAAAACCACTTTCCCTGGCAGACACAGCCAAGCCTGAGGTTGATTTAGCAGCCTCTTACCAGTCTCAGGATTAAAAACTAGTGTCTAGCTAAAAGAGGCAGAACATAGGAACTTCAGCCTGTGCCTGGCTGGGTACCCTTGCTGATCCCAGCACAGCCACAGCATCACTCCATGCATGGATGCCCACGGAGCCTGGCTTATCCCCACACCTCCAGTGACCCCCGGGGTTTCTGGAGCCGTAATGAACTTGTTCTGTGTTTGCTGCTGATCACAGCCAAGCAGCCTGTTTAGTGCAAGTGCTGCTCAGATCTGCTCGCTCCCAGCTCGTGTTTTAGCGCTGAGCTCATGTAGTGAACAACAGCATCCGCTCTGCCCGGCTTTGCTTTGTGTTCTCCTCGGGGACTCTCACTCCAGCCAGTGCAGGTCGAGGGCAGGGAGCTCTGGGAGCAGAGAGGGGAGCTCCCCTCAGATGCTCTCACAGGCCCATGACATGCCAAAGGGTGGATTCTGATCCACGGCACACTGAAACTGCAACAAAACTGAACTGGACAGGAGCACATCAAACAGAAAGGAAGATGCGGGCAGAGCAGCAGCAGGAAGACAAGGAGCAGCTGCTCCCTGCTTCCCAAGCCACGCTGACAATTAAAGCACACTGGCTGCTTGCTTTGGCTTGATAGGAGGAACATCAGATAACACTTCCTGACCAAGAGAGGGGCCTTCAGAAGGGGCCTGAGCAACACAAAACAGAACCAGGGAACAAAAGGAACTTCAAAGCAAGTGGCTGGCATGCTACTGTTCAATCCGAGAAACAGCCACAGGAGCTGCAGCAGCAGCAAGTCCTTTCTTATGCTGTTTAAAATAGCACTTTGGGGGTTTCCAAGTGGCCTTTGCTCTGTGTCACACGCCAGTCACGCAGAGTCCAGCGCCACGGAGAGACCAAATGAAACATAAAGGAATCACCTTGACAAATACAGCTGAGACTATCACCACAACCATCGCAGCTTAACGTGGAGTGGGCAATGCAGGGGGATGAGCAGAGGGCTGCCATGCAGCAGGACCAGGGAAGGACCAGTTTCACATCATAATCATAGAATGACTTCGGTTGGAAGGAGCCACAAAGCCCATCCAGCTCCAACCCCTGCCATGGGCAGGGCCACCTTCCACTGGAGCAGAGTGCTCCAAGCCCCATCCAACCTGGCCTTGAACACTGCCGGGGATGGGGCAGCCACAGCTTCTCTGGGCACCCCATCCAACACTTGCAATGTGGTTTTAAACCAAAGCTCTACTGCACACACGCATAGACTGTGTGATATGCTGATAAACTGACCTGAGATCAGAACTGCAGGTGCCCAACAAGGAGGCTAGGCAGTATCCCATGCTCAGGGGGACCTTGTAATGCCTCCCCACAGGGGCAAACATCTCCCCATCCATTTCCAAGGCAGGCAGGCAGGGCAGCAAGACCCAGAGCAGGCTTTGCTCCCATGTTCTTAGCAGTGCAGCGACAAAAGGGGAGTCTGAGCATGTATTGTTCAGCGGCAAGGCGTGGGCCACATCCACAGCGCAGGAATGCTAAGAAGGGCTGGAGACACTGCTGGCCATTCACAGCAGAGATACAAACCCTCCTCCAGCACAAAGGGGAGGAAGATAAAACTGAAATCAATCACGAAGCCCACCAAAGCTGATGCCCCAATGGAGATGGACTGGTGATGAACATGCTTCCAGTACTGGGTGAGTGATACACTGGGCTTGAGCAGGGATCACCCAGCTCCACATGGAGCCCAACGAGGGCAGCACATGGCTCTGAGGGCAGAGCACGGATAAACCAGCCAAGAGCAAGGACAGGAAGAGGGGAACAGACAAATTATCAGGATTGGTGCCCATTCCAGCACAAATCAGTTATCGGAAGAGCTCCCAAACAGCCAGGAAAGAGAAAATTCTAGGAATTCCCAGGACTGGGATGGTGAAGAGCCAAATAAAATAACGAGATTGTTTCACAGGCAAAAAGGAATCCTTTCTGCTCATCCCGTTGATCGCAGAGTTCAAAAAAGCATGGGGCTGATCACAGCATCATCCAGCTACGTGATGTGCTTGGAATGAACGGCTGGAATCACGCAGAGCGTTCCTGAGATTCCCAACGATGGCACTCTGGCGACAGTCGCTGTCTCAAGAGGCTGAGGCCCGATCCTCTCCAAACCTCAACCTGCCCATTGAGCTGCTATAAAGAAATGTTTCTCTTGTGCTTAGGAGAGGAGGAATAATGGTACAGAGCCTCCCGGCACCCGTGTCCGCAGCACCCTGGTGGGCTGAGGGAAGCCGGCTACTCCCAGAACACTGCCTCCCTTCTTCCCCCGCACTAAAAGACACTCTGTGTCCCCCTACAAATCCCTCTTTGGGATGTTGCTGTTGCCACGTTATTGCCATAGCTGTTCTGTGACCACAGGTAGGGAGAGGGCAGACCACACGCCCAGGAGTGCCAGGGAGGCATCAGGAGCTCCTGTCCTCCTCCCCAGCCGAGCTGTCGGCACACGGGCCGATCCTCCTGCATTCCTCCTGTCAACTCATTGTTACCATCCATTCAGCTATTTCATTAAGTCACCCCACTTCCCCCACTCAGTGGTGTCTCCCAGAGAAACAAGTGGAAACCCTCCCCTGGCGCCACTGGAGAAGAAAAGGAAGGTGAATAATAGCTTCAAGGATGGAGAAAGCAGCTTCCAAACGGCACATATGAAGGTCAGCCAGGACACAGGCGAGAGCATGGGAAGCACAACTGAGAACCCTACAGGCAGCAGTGGCACAGCAACCTAAGAAACAGCTCGGCTGCTGGGTTTCAGAATGACTCCAAAAAAGGCAGCGCAGACCAAGCAGCACTTGACACGTTGGTAATGTGGAAAAATCAAGTCAAATCCAGACAGATCATGCGGGGCAAAAGCAGAGTGAGAGCAGTTCTAGCGCAACCCAGACACCACCTCCAGTGTTTAGCTAGACCACAGCCTGCCTCAGCCCCCCAAGGGGCTACAGCCAGCACAAGGGAGAAGGTACACCCCAGCAACTAGGAGACCACCAGCCAGGGGAAAAGCTGGCTTAAGATGGGAAAGAATCATAACACCATAGAATCATAGAGTCAGAAGTGTTGGTAAAAACCTCGGGATTATCCTTCTTTACCTCCTCCACTCCAAACCCATCTTTTACAAGCAGAATCAGTGGTGCAGAGAGAACACATCTGTAGCCCAAAACGCTCTGCAGGGCTGGAGGGAGATGTCCACAGGCAGGCAGGCTGTGAGCAGGCCCAAGGCAGCGGGCTCCACAGGGATGTGAGTGCTGGACGTGACCCTTTGGATGGCAGACAGAGCAAACAGGCAACCTGGCAGCCTTCCGGCACAGCTGAAAGGGACGTTTTGTCCCCTTTCCTGCATTCCTGGACGCTTTGGACTCTGCTGCTCAGCCCCAGAGGTTTCCTGCCCAGCAGCCACCCTCACAGGCAATTCCTGCAGCAAGGGTTGCATCAAGCAGCATTGGTGAGATAGAGTAGGTTTGGTGAGGCCCTCTGCATAAGGTCTCTGAGCTGGTGAGCATCAGGCACGGACTCTGGGCCCTACAACAAGTGTTAGGGCAGTGCTGGGGAGAGTTTGGTGCCATGGGCAATACCTTGACATACCAACAGCAAGAACCAGCTGAGGTGGGCATGGACACACAGCACATCAGCTGCTCAGCAGGTTCCATGTGTGCTCCTGCTCCTGTTCCAGGAAGAATGCAGGGAAACCTACCTCTCTTGTGGGAAAAGAGAAACCTTTGCACTGGCTGCAAAGGGACGAGGTGTGTGCAGACAAACAGCTCTGGCAGTGATGTTAACCACTGCCAGTTCACACCCTGGGGATGGACAGCCATACTTTACATCATGGAAAGCTGATGCAGACCTGCCTGGGCTGTACGAGCTCAACATCGCTAACTCCCGCCTGGACTAAAGCTCTCAGAGAGGAAAGGCAAGTTCTGCATAGAAGAGTCCTTCTCATGCGAGATAAACCTGAACAACTAAGGGACACCCAAGGACACAGGTCTGCACCCTAATCTATTTGAGGCTGCACTTATTTTTGGCTTATTTTGCCTTCTGGTTTCTTTTTGTGTAGCAGTGCTGCGATTCTGCATCGGGGCTTCAAATGCTTCCAAGTGATACATAAACGTCTGGGAGATAAAACACAACCCAACATTCTGTTCATGCAAAGCAAAGCCATGCCCACGAAGGAGCTCTGTGCATTTCACATCTGAAGGGCACTTGTCAGCAGATCACAGCTCTGATTTGCCTACGAAATCCCTGACTCACAGATCCTGGCAGTGGATTATCAGAGATTCAGGTATTTCAAATCAAGAGGCATTTGGAACCAAAATATTTTCCTGACCCAGCTCTAACACCTAAATAAACAGTAACCACATTGGCCTTTTACAGGAACAGAACTCAGTGCCAAGCCAGTACCTTTGATAACGGAGCCAGGGGGGTTGTTTCAAGCCAAACTGCTGAGGCTTCGTGGAAAACAAACCAAAAGAATAAAAGAAAAGGGTATTTATATCGAGTTCCAAAGCGGGGCTCATCACTGGCAGACCTCCTGCTGTTACTCTCCCAGCATCCAAGTAAACTCCTCATGTTGCTCAACTTCAAGTCAGCAACAGCTTCCTGGAAAGGCCAGAGCTTAAATAAGTGTCAACCAAGTGCAGGCTCCTCGGCTCCGTGGTCTTTGAACACCCCACACAACCCACCGCTAATGTAAAGGTCTAATTATACATCCATCAGCTTCCACAGCCACACCTTCGGGCCAGAAAGGGTCAGGAGCCTGGGACTTTGCCTCCCCATTGTACAGAGCACGCTAAGGCAGGATGCTGCAGCCCTGCCAGGATGTGATTCAGCGTCCTGTTTTGCACAGTTAATAAAATCAGCAGCTTTTGCCCCAAGAGCTCCCACCAAGTAACTGGGGGACAATAAATACTGCAGTGAGTGGGACATGTCATGTGTGTAACGAGCTGCTGTCCCCACACATGCATCCTCAAGGCTGCTGCCTGATGGACCCCCAGCCCCTGCACGTTCCCAGTACCATCAACCCGGCCAAAGCTGCAGATACAAGTCATTCACCCAGGACTCCCTCCAGCAAAACACGCTTACATATCCCTAAAAGAGTTAGGGATCAAGATGTTAATAAATCATTTTGGGTACATTAAAATATAACATACGTAAATAACATCCCTGGCTGTAGTGGGCTCTCTGTGCAGCAAGAAGATTGCCGTTGCATTTGCCCTTCAAGTTCCCATGCTGAAGAGGCCAGCAAGGGGTCTGTTTTATTACAGTGATTTTAACCAAACAGCCTCCTCATAACGAGTCCTCTGGAGTGTATCACAGAATCGTTCAGGTTGGAAAAGACCATTAAGCTCATCGAGTCCAACTGTTAGCCCAGCACTGCTAAGTTCACTACTAAACCATGTCCCCATGCACCACATACATGTCTGTTAAGCCCCTTCCCCGGGCAGCCTGTTCCAATGCTTGACCACCCTCTAAGTGAAGAAATTTGTCCTAATACCCAGTCTAAATCCAATGATGCTCTGTAAGGAGTCTGCCTGCTGTAATTACTCCTGCTGTTGATCACTGAGATGCAAAGCAACCCAAGGGCTCCACCTAATTCCAGCAGCAAACACAAAACCAAGTCAAACCAATGCCCAGTGTAACTCCATTACCTTCAGAAGAGAAAACCACTTCACTTCATTAATCTACCGCAATAAAGCATTAGCTAAAGGGACTGTAGAGGTGGTTGTCGAACCAGTGTGGTGCAGCATGTTCCTTCCTGACCAGGTCATCATGCAGAACACAAAGGCGAGTAAACGAGGTGGAAAGCAAGGGGGATGTTCTGCCTTCTACCCATCCCAAACAGCCGTAGGCTCCTCAGACCTCCAAAGCCAGATGCCTCCTACAGCTGAAAGGTTTTATTGCTGAATAAAACCAAGGAGACCTAATGCTTTACTCTCAGTGTTTCAGAAGATGAGCTAACAGATATCTGCCAAGCTGCAGATGGGAGGAGGTGCAGGAGCATTAAGTAACAGAGCAAGGTACACAGGATGGCATCAGCAAAGAGAGGGAGAGCCCCAGTCTGTTTCTTTACCACTGCTCAGCAGGACACGATGCTCCAGGCAGTGCTCCCAGTGCAGGGTCTCTACATGGAGAGGCAGCAGCACAGCCTATGCCACTAAAACACTCTGCAAATATACACAAGCCCAATCCTGAAAACCTTTACCTCCACAGCTGCTCTTGCCAGCTCCTAAAACTGTGTTTAGTAGTGCCGAACAGGAACAGTTCTTTCCATATTGACCTGCAGGCTTGATCACAGGCTGGAGACAACTGGCTCCTGCAGCAGCTCAACCTCCATCTCCCTGCAGAAGTGCCCAAAACCACCCCCCCAGCCCTGCTTCTGACCACATCCAGAGTGTGGCTGGAAAGCCAATACTGGTAAAGGTCACGGAATGACTGCTAAACAAACTCATTTGTGTTTGTAATTAAAGCCAGTGATTATCTTCCTGCATTTGTCAGTTCACAACAGCCAACACTCACAACACCACTGGCTTTGTAAAACATCTCCTCTGACTTGGTGCTAGAGAGCCAGCCCATGGTGAGCAATGGAAGTCAATCGGGTTGCACCAAGGAGCAGGGTAAGAAAAATCACACTGAACCCAGTGGACCCCGATCTTATCAAACTTGAGGGTTTGGGGAAGCAAAACAAACTCTTGGCTGCCTGCTGGAAAGAGTGGGGGCGTTACCTGATCAAGGGTTCTGCAGCATTTTGGGGAAGTGGGAGAGAAGGAAGACTTCAAAGCACATTAATGTCTAACAAAATGCATAAAGCAAGAATATCTGTGAAAGAAAGCCAAACCTAGAACATGTCCCCTCGGTCTGTACTAGGGTAGAGGCTGTTTCAGGGAGAAAACAAGAGAGGAAAGCATTCTGAAGTGACAGAAACCATAAGGAAAGCCTCCTGCTCTTAGACCAGAGAGCAGCAAGATGATACAAACCCATGATACAGACTTATTCCTCCAATAAAATAATCAGATCACCCACCTAAACCAGATCCAACTGCACAGCCTCCAATGAAAATCCTGGAATTTTTAGGAATGAATGAAAATAATCTGCTCAGCAAGCAGATGAGCAAGTATATCATCAGTGTGTCATAGCATGTTCACGCTGTATTGATGAAACACAGTCTAAGCTGGCAGCAAAGGGGTCTTGTTTGCAAGAACCCTGCTTTTACTGACCATGAGGATCGCTGAGGTCTGCAAAGTCAGGCATTGGGCTGCTGACCCCAGCACTCAAGGCACGTGTGACAAAGCAGAGCTGTCATCCGATTCTCCTCCAAGGCTAGACCAGGATCTGAAGATCCACAAACCTGATCACAGCTGTTCCTGCCTTTTTTAACACAGGAGACCGGGACTCAGCTGTTGGAGAAGCAGCACAATGAAGTTGAACAATTCTGCCACCCCATGGGCACTGGGTAAAGTCTCAGCTCGTCGATCCTGAGGAATCCAGGAGGAAGGGGCCAGGACCTACCCACCTCCCTATCAGAGGAGCTTCAGTGCTCAGCCACGCCGTGTCCACACCAAGGCCACACATTCTCTTCAGTCCTTGGCAGTGTTTCTCCCGAGTATAGCAACGGATCTGCACAAAAGTCATCTTATTCTCGAGGTCTATCTGGTGATTTATTTACCTGATTCTTATCCTGAAAATCATATACAGAAGAGCAGCCCCAAGAGATTGAAGGACAAAGGAAGCTCTTGGGCTCTCAGCATGCAGTCACTGCAGCGGCATCTTTCAACAGCTAGAAGAAAGCATCAGCCTTTAAGCCCATTACACTCTATCTACCGGCATGATTGCTCTGGTCAGCGATGGATGCACGTGCCTGGCTTGCAAAAAGACCAAAAGTAGCCACAAACCCACTGATCTCTCCCAGTGCTTTAGCTATATATTGTCACTGAGTTCATTTGTAATGCTTTTACCTGAAACCAGGATAATTAAAGTCGGAAGTAGCAACACGGAGAAGAGACCCACTGTTACGGTTCACTCTTATGGTTCAACCCCTTGCATGAAGAAGTGGCTCTACACAACCTCATTGTCAAAGGAGTTAAATTCCCAATGGTTAATACCCAGGAAGGAGCAGAGCCCTCCCCTCCCCACCCTCAGAGCACATCCCCTTTCCCAACCCATAGCCACAATCTCAGAGGGAAGCAGCTCAGACAGAGACACTGATAACAGTGAAGTGCTTTGGCCAGAGCTGATGAGCAGTTTTCCAGTTTCTTCTTCCCAGGAAAGAAAAATCCCAAACCCTCTTTTACGCTTTCAGTTCATTAAACACTCATCTCAAAACTAAACCGATCGGGGAGAGATCACCCCAGTGCTCAGCTCCCTGCAGACCACGCAACCCCTCCAGGCTGGAGTCCTGGCCAGGATCAGGACTGGGATACATGGCAGGCAATTAACAACAGTGGAAATGATGGCTCGAGCCAAGCAGCTCTGCTTACCTCACGTTTAATTTACGTTCCTCATCACTGCCAACCTCCAGCTGAGGGGAGAAAAGGATAAAGAGAAAGTTACACACTGGTTGTTTCCATACAACTCGTTCACAATCCCCACGCTTTTTAGAGCAATCCCTTAGTGATGGGGTTTGGGTGGTTGTTTTCCATGCGGGGGGGTGTGGGGGGTGTGTCTTTTCAGTGCCAGGCATAAAGGAGCCTCCCTGGCCATAGATGCCATCAGCACCCAGGGCCGGGTGACAAAGGGGCTCAGGGGGATTTTAAAGCTATTAGAGCCTAATCCTGCAAGCTGGTCCTAGGGCACAGGTCGGGTTGAAGAGCGCCAGCCTCGGCGTCACCACGAGCACACACGTGAGGGCAGAACGTGGCAGGACCGGCAGAGGAGCGCTGCTACCCAAGAGCTGGGCACAGGTTAAAGCTGCAGCTCAGGGTGCGCAGCCACAGCACAAGTGCCCTCCAGAGGACGCAGCCAAAACTGCCTGGCTGGGATGGTCACAACCCCCGGTACCCGAACCCCAACCGGGCACCGATGCGCAGCTCCTTAGGGACCCCTCTGCCACCTCCCAGCTGCCCGGAGGCTGGCAGAAGATGTATCCCGAAGCAGGATGATGGTTGCTCAGTCACCAACAAGCCCTATGCCTGCTGCCTTGCTGATAAACACACTGCTTTGATGGCAGACACATCAAAACAGCCACTTTTTCACTGGGCCCTGGTGGAAAGTCCCCTTAGGAGCAAGTCTGGCTGCTGAACTGACTCACCGGCCCTCACACTTTATTTATTCTCCTTAAACCGAAGCGTGCCAGCTGCCTCAAGCCTCCTCTCAGAACCAATTTCACACAGCCCTGCTTTCCAGCCACCCCCTTCAAGTTCTCTCTTAGTTTCTGGACAAAATTCCTTACGAAAGGAAAACAGAGTTGGAGCTAATTGCATCCAGAGCCGACTGAAAAACAAAGGCTCAAAATAATCCTCCTCCTTTGGTCCTGTGTGAATAGACAGAGGAGGAAGGGCCATGAGCAACCCCTCAGAGGGCAAAGTTGCACCAGGGGCACGGTTCAGACCCAAGAAGTAAAGCAGGGACCTAACAGATCACCCTGCAACGGGAAGACCCTCGAAGCTACAACACACCAGAGCTGGGGGGAACAGAAGCCTTCCAGAAATGATGCTCCATCAGCACTCAGGAAACACTTTGGTATTTACTACATTACCCAAACCCCACATCAAACAAGGGCCACCATAAGGGTAACTTGTTTCCAGGTGGGTTTGCAGGAGTGAAACACAAGCAGTTTCACACAGAGCAAGCCCGATGTTCTGTGGGGGTACGAACTTGGGCTGCTCCCCGCTCCCCGAGGCCAAGGCTGGAGTTGGCTGTGGGAGCTGCTCAGTTTACAATCTGCAAGAACCAAGGAAAGGCAGGAAACAAAGCCCAGACGCAATGGCAGGGGCCGGATATCGGAATTAGGGCCATTTGGAGGGAAGGAGATAGAGCAAACCCATCCAGAACATCTGCAGCTGAGGGTGAGCACATACCAGGGCTATTTTTAGTCTGTTTACACTGTGCAGCAGCAGCAGTGCAGGGCCCTGTGAGCACCCTGAGCCCCACTGCCCCCCAACAGCAGATCCTCCCAGCCCAGGGATGCTCCATCAGCTTTTTGACCTCTGTAAGGTTACCCCCTGTTTGTTTGGCTCTGTCACGGAGCAACACGGGGAGGAAAAGCTGGTTTTAAACAAACGTGATGGGGAGTCTTGATCACTGTCAGCTGAGGCTCAGCAGCAGAGCCAGCTCCTGGAGCTGCTACATGCTCATCCTCTGCAGAAGCCAACTTGATTTCAGACTCGGTTTGCCCTGTATTTCCTATGACAAAGCTGCAGTAAAACCAACCAAGGCAGAACCCCGCTGCTCGCTGCCATGCTGAGCATGTCCACCTTGCTTTGGGCAGAGCATCCTGCTGAGCTCTTGGGTTTCATGGTGCATCACACAAGTGATGCTGTGGACCCACAGCACAGACACCACCACATCCCTGTCCCTCCCTGGGGACAGCGCAGGATGCGAGGATAACAGACCTGGCACGAGCAGGAGGTGGTGCAGAAGGAGATGGCAGCAGAGCTAATGAGTGTGTGCAAGCGTGTAAGAACTCTGCTCCTCAGAATTTACACGTGAACGCAGAAGGGGCCTCTTCAGGCAGCAGCACCCATCCTATGAATTCCTTCAGGCTCACGAGCTGAGAGGCTGCAGAAGTGTTCTCACAGTTAGCAAGGACACATGGTCAGCATTTGCCATCTGAAGTACCTGCTAGTCACTATTCACACAGGCTAAAAGGCACAAACAGCCCCGATTCTCCTTGCAAGGAACACCATAAAGGAGCAGGGCTGTCACTTTGTGGTGGGGCTGCAAATGAACTTTGCAAAGCCAACACGCTGAATTAGGAAAGGATGGCTTACAGCTTTATGGTAGCACAGGCCAGAAGGGACCGTTCAAACTGAACGGGAGCTGATGTGCTCCTCTGGGAGCCACACCTGAGCAAGTCTGGGGCAGCGTTTTCAAGAGGGAAAGGGAAAAGCAGCACAGAGCTCGTACACCATGCACTGCCCAAGGCAGACGGATGCGGCGAAGCAAGAGGCACCCCTCCTGCCTGCGCCAGTTAAACCCAGTCTAATTCCACTGCCTGCAACAGGGTTATACCCATTTCCACCTGCGTAGATCAGGTGGCAACTGGGCCTCATTTAAGACTCTAAACCAGGCTCCAACAAAATTCCTTCTGAAAAATCCTTGGAAAAGCCCAAGTCGTGTTTCCAACACAGCGTGGTCCAAACACCGGGTCCTCGCAGCCTCAGAGCCCAAACCACAGGACACAGCAACTGGGAATGGCCGGGATGAGGCACATCTCCAAAGAGAATCCCATGGGAGAACCTGCAGCCTCCGCACGGTCTCCCTCCTGCTCCCCCCGCACAGCAGCTAATCGGGGGAGTCACAGGGACCTGACAGGTGACAAATAGGATTGTTTACCTGGCAGGAGGGGACAGAGCGAAGCCGAGGGCAGGGAGAGGGGCGGAAAGGAGCGGGATGGCTACGCAAGAAAACACCAGGCCTGTCTTTGAGGGTCACGGAAGAGCCGGGTCAGGAAGCACACAGGGATGCACAGGGATGCACAGGGATGAAGGAAAACAAACACGAGGGTGCAGCTGTGTCTGGATGGCACTCGGGAGCTGTGGTGAGGGAATACACACACTCAAAGCCAGGCAGGAGCAGGAGACGGTGGTTTTGGGGTACAACAGTGAAGAGCTGGGACATTGGGGTGCCTGCCCCATCAGGGCAGGGATGTGCGGAGCACAGCGCTATGGGGGCAGTGGGTTAAGCAGCACACACAGAGCTGGGAGGGGAGGAGGGAACACCACACAGGGATGGGGTGCATGGGGTGCGGCCGGGAGCTGCTCCAGCACCAGCGAACAGACCCCAGCACCACGGGAAGGGCTCCCCGTGGGTCAGAAGCTGTGGAAAGGCGGTGCCATTGCAGCACAAGGGCAGGGGAAAAGCGGAGCATCCCTGGGGTGGGGGGCAGCGGCTGTGGGCTGCCAGGGAGGGGGAATGCCGCAGCCAAGGGGCCCGCAAGCAGAGCCGCTCCATGGAGGCCGGCCCAGCGCTGCCGGGGGCTCACCTGGCAGGGAGGAGCGAAGCGGCTGCCCCGGGCTGCAGCAGCTCAGCCCAGGGCTGGAGCGGGGCACGGCCATGGGGGACAGCAGCGCACCGCGGCGAGGGGGGGACGGCCCTAGGCCCGAGTCAGCCTGGAGGCAGCGGGGACCGGGGCGGCACCGGGGGTCGGCGAGGGGCTGCGGCCTGCGAGGGGCTGGAGCCGGGGGCTGAGGGACGCGGGGAGCCGCCGAGGCAGC
>JAOEHY010040715.1:0-22198 GCA_025447955.1 Psilopsiagon aurifrons
TTCAGGACCCGCGGATGGATTTCATCAGATCCCATGGACTTGTATACATTCAGGTTCTTAAGATGGTCTCGAACCAGGTCCTCTCCTACAGTGGGCCCAGGGTCCTTATTGTCCCTGCATCTGCCTTTCAAGACTTGGGTGGTGTGGTCAGAGCATTTGCCAGTGAACACTGAGGCAAAGAAGTCATTCAGAATCTGCATGTGATTCCTTACTACTTACCTGTAGTACTATATATGCTGTGCCATTTTGATCAGTTAGGCTCCAAACACTTTAAGGTGAAAATACTGGAATATTTTGTGTATTGAAGTGTATATTTTGTGCATTTTTGTGATTGTGTACTTGTGAATTTGAATATTGAAGGACTTTGAGATCCTCTGGTCAACATTTTTCAACCTCCTGAAGTCTAAGGACAGCTTCACCTTTGACAGCACTGTCCTAGACAATCTTTATTTTGGGTCTACTTAACAGGCTTTTTCATTTCAAATAGAAACTGTACTTAGCTTTCAAAGGCTAGTGATACTCTTTCATGTAAGGTTATTCCTCGGCACCAGAAATGGCGAAAAAAAATCTCCCCCAAGTGAAAATTGCAGAATTTGGTCATTAGTTCAAGGGAAAAAAGAGATTTGATTTCACCTAGCCAAGGCATTAATGCTTTAATGGGACGGAGCTCTCCAACCCTGCTGTCTCATCCAGCCACTCTGCTCAGCCACAGGGACCTATTTGCTGCTGCCACTTAGTGTCCCTACCCAGAGCTGAGGAACCTGCATCTTTCTGCAGCATTCTCATCAACTTCTTGTCGTATTTTAAGCCAACAAAACTAAATTTCCTATTTTCAGCCCACAATCTAAACTAATGCTCCAAGTGGTTCTGTTGCTTTTTTCCTCTTCTCAAGAGGTTCTACCCACAGTATTTTTCCTGCTGTAGCTTTATTCTTTATTCCACAAAGTGCTTTTCTGGGTTCATTCCAATGCTAGGAATGTAGAGTCAGAGCAACACATGGAGTTTTGAGGCAGACTCCAGGGTATTTGAGAGCTACACCATGAAAATTTGCTCTGCAACCCTTGAAGTCAACCAGGACTTGGCAGGACAGCTTAGAATTTAAAGCAGATGTATCACAGGAGCATTTTCCACTGATTTCCTCCCAAATACTTGTGCTCTGAGCAACTGTTCCTCCTGTATTCCTCTTAGCTGCCTTGTTGCAACATTTGCAGTTTTACAGACAGGTCCTTATTTAGCCAAACAGCTAACAGAAACACAGCTTTCCATTGAAGGCTAATTTAAAATCTCTCAAGCACATGTCCTCAGCTGTTGCGAAATTATGCTACTAAGTGCAATAGGCTCTGTCATTTTACATCAGCTGAGAATCTACTTGCGGGGGCAAAATAAGTGGATGCAGCTGCAGTTCTCTTCCTTGGGAGTTGCCCCTCATACACAACTGACTGCAGGTGGCTGAGAGCTGGTATTTAAAAAGGACAAGCTTTAATTTTTTTTATTTGGGTTTTTTTTATTCTTGTTTGTTTTGTTGTTTGGTTTTTTTATTGATGTATCTGGTGAAGTTCATTCATGTGATCTTGCTGATAGCTGCCCAAGGCCTTTGACCCATCATTCTCTAACACAGAGGAACTGACATGGATGGAACTATCTTAGAAAACAGATTACCAGATCATAAGTGAAATGTTAACTCTCCTGCCATAATGTGTGGCAGAAAGATAAAATTCAAAATGTGACCCCTTTTTTCTTCAAATAATACAGTGCCATTCAATCAACTTAATTATGCCTAAAGACACAGCTAATAATTGTTGGCCTGTCAATCAAAACTCTTATTAGACATACACATGACATCACATCACAGTCTAACAAATCTCCCTGCCAGTCAAAAGCCTTTATATAGATAATCTGATTTTGGAGGCAAGTTTTCTGTTTGGCCTTTCACCCAACTTTAGAGCTGAAATTGGAAAGGAGCTGAGTGTGTGCTACTGAGATGCAATGATGGGCTCTGGGCTGTTCTTAAGAGCTTCCCCCTGGCCATGCTCTGCTTTATGCTGCAGAATGGAGCCTGAAAAGGGGGCTCTGCCTTGGATGGCTGAGTAACCTGGAGTGTTTTGCATAGCTACAGCAGAGCTCTTCACCTCTTTTTATGGCCTCTCTGTACCACAGTGTCAATTCCTTGGCTGCTTGGGATATCACAAAGCCATGCTTCACTGAGATACCTGCTCCAGATTTTGAGACGATAGAGTCCATCCCCTGCACACTGTGCACACCCACTGCGCTGCCTTGGCTATGCAGCCATAGCAGTGATCGCTGTGCTGGGGAGGCCCCAGAGCCTTTGTCCCAAGAGGAAATACCTGCCTTGCTAAGTGAAAAGAGTGCATGCCTGAGCAGGGCAGGCATAGTACTGACTGCGCAGGGAGGTTGCCAGCCTGTGTGTCAGGGTGCCAAAGGGGAGAAGCAAATGGACTAATAATTACTGCGATTTAAAAGGCAGCTCCGTTCAGATTTCTCAGACCAGACAGGCATGTCAAACTGCTCTACTGCACACTGCTCAGTGTGCCATTGTGCCATACTGAGCAGCTCTGGGCTGTCACACATACAGTATACCCTGCTCTGTCCCTGCCCAGCAGTTGTGACAGGCTTTGGAGATGGTGGATTTCCTATGCTAGCAAGTGCAGGTTAACGCAGACACTGCATGTGCTCAAGGCACCCCTGCAAGTGCAGAGCCAGATTCATAGATGTAAATATAAAATTGTCACTCTCAATAGCTTTCAGTTCTTAAATGACATACAGTGGAAAGCATTTCATGATATATCTGGTTGCTGGAAAGATCACCTGTTCTGCTGGGGTCTCTTACTGTCACTTCTCTCCCCATTCCCACAAGCCCAGGCAATTCTGTTTCTCATCTTTACAAGGAGGAACTGATGTTGCAAGATGATGATTACCTCACTGTGATAGACATCCTCTATGTTTAGAGTGAAAAAGGTTGTGCTTTCCTAGTGGACCTGGCAGGTGAGTCAGAACATGGAGAGACTGCTCTATTGCAAAGCACTTGTCAAGACAGCGGTGTGATACGAGGCTCTTTGATATCTGCAGTTGGACACCAGATCTGAAGAAGTTATAAATTTATTTACTGATAGTGCATTGAGCTTCTTGTACTCAGCTGTACTGCACTTCAAGTTTCTTTTGAACAAAAGCATATGGCAGAGGCTGATGCTTTCAAGATAATATCATTTGTCTCTGAAAATCTGCTTTTTAGATGTCAGGCAAAATAATTTCACAATAGCTATTAAAGATCTTGTCTGGCATCACTGTATTTTTATTGATCTTGAATGTAACTTGAAAATATTAAGACCCTAATGTGGTGTTCAATTTTCTATCGATTTTTTCAGACAGTCTGATAGCACAAATGATAAAAATGCATGTAATCAGACATCATTGCTAAAGCTGAGAGACTATGGAGAAAGCAGCACAGCAAGCTTCCTCTGCATGTGAACGTCAAAGTGCTTTCTAGATTCATGAACTACAGGCAAAATCAAAGTCAGCAGGAAAAGTGTCAGTAAACAGTGAGAAAAAAACCCACTGCCTTTATGTCTGAAGGAGACATTTTCCTTTCTGAAAGAAGCTAAAATCAAAATGTTCACATTTGCAGGACAAAATTGCTGTATTAAGGTTGGCCCTGCAAGCATCATCTTGCATAGCCAGTATAAACAGCTTCAATCCAGCTCTCCTTCCTGAAGATTACTCACAGAAAAGAGGATTGCTCACACGTTTTTCTGGTTCAGAGGCAATACAAAAGTTCTAGGTGATTTTCAGCTATCTTTCTTGGAAGTGGTGTCTACGAATGCAACTCTAGTTGACTCCTGCGGGAGAGGAGCAGCAGAGGAATGACCAGCTGGTTCAGTGGGCCAGCCTATGATTATCCCAACATTAGGATGGCAAGTCCTTTACCCCAGAACCCCAAATTGTGTCAAGGCTTTGTGTTTGCAAGCATCTGAAGGTGCTTTGCAGCATTTTCTTCCTTTTCTGCTTGGTCTTCAGTCCTCAGTGAAAAGGGTTTCTTCTTTAAAGCTGATAGTTTAACAGTTGTCCTTGCAGCTAAAACAGCAACAGGAAAAACCTAACCAACCAAAAATGGTGACTTATGAGGTTTTATAAAACTTTTGTTGGAATAAAGATCATTTGAGTCATCCTCCTCTGATTCACCCATAGCTCATGAGCAAGCAATCCCCTTTCACAGAGGAATTAGACTGCACTCAATCCTTAGTAAATTCAGCCGATGAGATGCCTCCACTGACCACCTATTATGGCAGCATCTCTCCCTGCTTGACCCCAGGGCATGTTGAAGTTGACAGCTGTGATTTAGCATAATTCTGCTTGGTACACAGGCTGCTATGTGTCCAGGGGCTCATCAGGAATGAGCAGAGTTCATGAACTTTCTGGAGCTTGCTTCCAAAATGCCTCCCACCCAAATGTCATAAAGAAGTCACTGGTCCTTACTGCAACAATCTTATTTCTTCAGGTTGGGGTTCAAGCTTTAAGCTGCTCTTCTCAACCTTCCCCTCGGAGGAAGGGGAAAAGCTGAGAGACTAGAGACATTCTGCAGGACCTATGGTGAACCATAAAAGCAGTCTTACTTTTTTTCTGGCTGATAACTCCTGAAATCCTGGTACAACAACTGCAATGATATTGAGGTGCGCAACATTGCAGGGGGCAAAAAGCTGTGTAATTGCTGTCAGGTTTATTTTAATGTGTTTTGCTGTGCTCCTTTAGAAGATCTTCTGTGAATTCTATGCAGCTTCTGTCACTGAAGAGTTAAAGAGGCAGCACATTGTCACTCTGCATCCAATTCTAAGTCTCTTTTATTCTGGGATAACACAATTTTGTGGTGGCCTCATCCTTACAATGATGTCTGTTCATTGTAATATTTATTAGATCTTACAGAATCCCCTTCTTATAATAAATTACATCTTCTTAATGATATGTGATTTTATGCAAATATTATAATCTTTACTGAATGATGTCCATGGACATGGGGAAGAGAGACAAGTGAAATGCATTCTTCAGCTGTTGCCTAGCAGGACACGCCTTCATCGGGGGATGTTTCTTTTTATTAACTTCTTACACAAACAGCAAATCTTTAATTCAGACACCTTTTATTATAGTTTGAAGTTACCATAAAACAGCAGGAAACAAAGAGAAGTCTCCATGCAAGAAAGAAGGCATGAGAGCCTGTCGCTGAAGATTCGCAGGGGTTTGGAAGTATGTTTAATTCAAACATGAGTGCAGAAGTACTTTTAATTCAACCCAAGAGCAGGTTAACACCGAAAGGGATTTTTTGTACTCTCTCCAACAGTGGCCATGGGTTCCCATCGTCTCTTTTGCACTGCTTCTACACAATGTGTTGGATCACTCTAAAATGAAATCATTCTGCTATAATATGACTCACATTACAAAACTGTATCCTGCGACCCTATCATTAAATCGCCCAGAAGCAGTCTTCTAAAAGTCCTCCTCTTAAGGGTGCCATAATTGTAAAAGCAGAAGGCATTTACATTTCCCCTGAAGACCCAGTCCTTCCATCAGCCCTCAGAGCAGTTTGCTGACTAAATCATCTATGAATTTGAATAATTTAACATATGAATAAATTCATTTATGCTGAATGAAGAGGTGGACTACTGGGATGCAGTAATGCCAACACAAGAAAATTGAAGCAGGGGAGGTAGAGGAAATGAACCCGTAACAATGGCAAGCGGTACCGTCTGCTCAGGCACCAGGAGACAGCTGTGACCACATCTGAAATACGAGAGTGTGCGGAGGTATGGAGCAGCATCTAAAAAGGGCTTTAGAATAAGCAGAGCTGAGCAAAACCCAAGCTGATTTTTGTGAGCTGCAAAAAATGCGATTGTTAAAGAATGACTGAAAACTTAATTGCAAGCTTTATATCTCATTCCAAATTTTCCAATTCAGAAAGTATGTAAGTAACATTGCCGTGCCTTTTACTTTCCACTGCCAGTTAAGAAATAGATGTTTCAGCTTCTGCCAAATGATCTGTCACACCAAGCCCTTGACCTCGGCAACTGAAGAATGCACATTACAGATGCACACAGCACAAAACCTGAAAATATTAAAAGCCAGATCTCAAGTAGCGTAAACTGGCGTTGGTCCAGCTTACACCAGCTGCTGGTCTGCTCTGTAAATGTCTTAGAGCAGTAACAGTTGGAGGGATGATGGTTTGCATTCATTAAATGCTGATGAGGGCTACCTAACTACGCATGCTTTGCTCGCATTTTTGTATTAAGCATTTTTAAAATCCCTCTCTCTTCAGCTGTTCTTCAAAGAAATCATTGCATGCCACAGTCAAAGCAGCAACCAGAATGACAAATTCATGAAAATCCACTTCATTGTCTTTGTTGGAGTCCAGATCTTTCATAATCTTATCAACCAGATGCGGGTCCTTTTGTCCCTAAAGAGAAAGGAAAGTGACTTAGCTGTGAAGATCTTGAATGAGAAGCTTGGACACACCTGGCAGTGCAACCCACTGCTATGTTACAAGCCCCAGTGCTATTAAATAAAAGGCTGCAGGCAGTAAGCGCCTGAATATTAACATACCAGTAGCCACAGCATTAAAAACATAGGTCTGGAGTCCCAGAAGTGCACAGCAATAGAAATCAAAGACAGCACAGCTTTTAGAAGAAATACAGGTACTATATAAGCACTGAAATGAATCAAATAGATTTCATGAGCTGCTAAGCACTGCTTTCTTTTGACAAGATGGATCTATAATGTGCATTTCTCTGTATCATCCATTAAGAAACAGTACTTAGATTTTCAATCTGACCATAAGTAGTCATATTATACATCCATTCATCACATTCAGAAGATCTCTGCTTAGCAAAAACCACATCCTATTCAGTATGAGTAAGAACAGCGAATGTAACAATCAATCAATAGCCAAGGTTAAAAGAAAATTCAATTCAAGGAAATGGACACAAAGTAAAAAATCCTGCTGGTGGTTATAGCGTCCACAACAATTTTTACAGTTAAGAGGATACAGAAAACCAACTATGAATCTGGTCATTGTTCTATTAAAAGCACAATGTAACAAACATGTGAAGAGATACTCAGATCAACAGCTTACCCCTGAAAGGGCTTTCTTACCATCTCTGTGCAGGGCACACAAGGAGCTGTACTGTGTCTGTAGCTACTGGGCACAAGCTGTTTTCTTGTCTTATGAGAACTGGTTGCTGGATTTAATTCTTTGAAGGACTTACCTGTATCTCATTATTAAAAATGAATAAATTAACAAAAAAATTACTAAAGCCTGTTTTAGCATAAATTTTGTCATTGTTTCTAGGTAGCCTTTGTCCTGCTCTGAAGCACAGAGGAGTAAGTAGAGCAAGGTAAGTAAGGTACCTGCCTTTGGTGCTGGTGGCACAAGGCAGCACCCAGGCTGGACAACCCTCTCAAAAAACACTTCTCTAAGGGGACCTTGACCTCATCTCTTTCTGTCTGGCAGAATGAGCCTTTCAGAAGGAGATGCCATTCCTGAACACTCAGGTAGCTGCTTCTCCCACCCATGAAACTAAATCAAGATGTTCAGGAGCTGCGTCTTACTGAAAGGAAGTCAGTGAGCTCGCTGGTGAGGAGCTCCTTGAGTTCTCCTTTACTGAGCTTGGATCTGTCTCCTTCTTTGCCAGAGTAGTGATGGAAAATCCTGATCAAGGTGTCCATCGCATCCTCCAGCGGTGTGGACATAACAACGAGAGGGAGATCTGCAGGGTAAAGACCCAGAATCAGTGACCACTGCACAGGAGCCAAACCAAAGGATGGTCTCAGGGAAGGGATGGAGAGCTAGCTGAAGAGAAATTGTTACCAGAACTGAATAAAAGGGTTTTCAGTGATCCATTCTCGCAGCTGTGTGTGAGCAAGGCTAGACTGCTAAAATTAAAGCATTGTGCTAAACTCACTAGCAATTGCTTCAAAAAGGTAAATGAAAAGGAAGGTCTCTATTTGAGACAGTGATCTACTGTGCATCATTTTGCAAAGCTACTGTAAAACAAAATGTCTCATACCCGCAGCTGAAAACACAGGAAAAATGAAGGCACAACCTCCTACCTGTTCATTCAAAAGTTTTCTCAAGAAAATAAGATCAAGAAATAACAGCAGCCAAAGCAGATGAGTTATACAGAATGCTCCACACTAGTTTCTTAAATGGTTAGAGGAAAATCACCAGTAACAAGCACAGAAGCATCAGCTTTTGATTTATGCAGTTGTGCTGCTTGGGCTGACTTTTTTTCTTGTAAATTACCTGAAATAAGCAGGGCTAGGCATTGCTGAGGGTTTACTTCATACAGCATGCAGTAAGAAGGTACATGGGGAAGCACCACCAAGAAAAAAGGTGGAAATGTAGTTAGCTGCTGAGTAGCTGACTCAAAAATTAACTTAAAATAGAAATCAGGTGAAAGGGAAACATTATGTTGATTAAGCCCCAGGAGAGAGACTAAAAATACAGAATGAAATTCAAGGTAAGACTGAAATTCAAGGAAAGACTGGAGCTGCAAACAACATCACCATGCAAAGGCTAAGACTTACCTGCTTTATGGGGCGGCTGAGGTCTTTGCCAGAAAATGCTCAGATCACAGAATATGATGGTCACCTTCCTTTCAAAACTTGTGCACAGGCTCTTATTTATCAGGCTCAGAAGGTGGATTACATGTATAGAGACAGATGTATAATTCTCACAAGGATGGCAGGGCTTCTGTTTCCTTCTGCATTTGCCTACTCTGCTCAATAAAAGCTGCTTGCTGTAAATGGGTCACTAAAATATTCACTAGGCAGAACAGAGGGCTGTGTGTGGAACATAGGAGATGTTTCTTATCATTTGAGCTTTCACAAGTATGTTCATTTGGGGGCCTGAAGGTCAAAATTAGAAAAATCAAACTTACACCGTGTCAGTGTAAGCCAACTTTCACCCATTTTCAACACAACTCTTTCTAATCTGTCTCTCATTACTCACATGGCCAAGAGCCTATGTGGGTAGTGGCAGCCAGTCGGTGTTCACAAAAATACTTGGGTATTACGGGTAGGTTTGTAGGTGAGCTTGCCACAAATCCCTGGAGACATCTGCCCTTATTGTCAGATGTCTCTGTAAGCCTAAAATGTTGGCTTTGCTGAATGAAATTCTTGCTGTAGTACATGTAACCTGTGCAGGAAATTAGGAAACCAGTTTCAGAGGAAGGTGTGCCTGAAATTACAGTGTGCACTGATCAACACACTTGGCTTCATTTTTATTAGTTCTGTGAAAAAACTGCAGTTCAGCATCTCTCTTCTATTAAGTGATCTTCCCCCAGAAGGGCTTCCCCTGCTCTGAAACCCAGGGACTTGCTGATCCTGGGGGCAGTGGCTGGGGGATGCAAGAAAGACGCATGGTAGAGCCTACTTACCACCCAAAATTCCAAATACCGCATAACCACAGTTTTCACAACAGCCACATGAAATGGAAAACTGCTTAATTTGTATTTGCTTTCCCTCAATAAAGCCTTCCATCTGCTGTGCACAGCAACCACAACTGTGCAGAAAAACAGCAAGAGGGTACAGAGCTGCAGCTCATTCTTGTTTTATGCCAGACATGGGGAAAGAGAATGAGATGGGCACTGCTTTTAGCTCTGAAAGTCTCCTGGCACTTGCAGATTTGAGTGTCCCAGTACATCTCACCCCACATCTCTGACTGCTTCCTTTGCTTCCAGACATGACGTTTCTTCTCTCTATACTGTTAAGACAAGTCTCCACAATCTGAGGGGTCTTAGCTATGCCTCTGGGAGAAGGGGGAGGAAAAGGAGGCCACATAAAAATGCTGGATCCAGTAGTATGAGAGATTATTATGTCTAAAGCATTGTTTCTGAAACAGTAGAATGGCTCTTCTGGTTAGAGGTCCCTATGGGCATGCACCACACTGCATGCAGGGCATATGCTCTCACCACCCATCACTGCAGCCATGGGTGCTCACCAGGGATGGGGGAAGCTAATGCTCAGATAAACTTCAGAAAAGGCCCAGGTGGAAACCAGCCTGGAAATGTTGATATGCAACAAGAGGAACCTAATTCCTCCTGGAGTCAGAGGAGAGGTGGGGAGAAGAGTTGCTCCACATACCTTTTCTCTGTTTGGGAATAGCTAATGGGTGCCCAGTTTTATACAGATGGAGTTCCTGCGCTCCAACAAGTGCAGAGATCTAGCTGGACCATACGCAGCATAAGGGAGAATAACATTGGTGATAGCAGGTGCAGTACAGCTCTCTTACTCCAATGCTGGACATTTTCTGAGTCTTGGCAGATGCTAAGAAAAAGCATGGAGTCTCTTATGTAGCTACTTACAGCCATGCAGGGCTGTGTATTGCTTGTAATTCACTAATGCTTATAATTATTGCACAGAAATACTAACCAGATAAACATCAAAATACTGGGTTTTTTTGCTGTTTATTGAAGAACAGTTTCACCCACAGAACAAAAAACCATGGCTGCATGAATACGCAAGTATAAAGTCCTTCTGTTTGTTTATATATTACATTGATCCTCTGGCTGATGAATATTGCAAATTAATTATCTAAGCAGAGTCTACAGGAAGTATAACTTCCAGGAAGCGGGTATAAACTTTCAATGCTACCATCCTCAGGACTGAAGAAAGAAGGGTTTCCTCTATCATCTGCCAGGACATCAGCTCAATAATTTATATAGTCATATAATCTGTGCAGTGTCTTTCAATAGCTACTTTCATTCCAGCTAACTGTGCAAGAAACTCTCTACCCCACACTAGCGGGTTACAGGTATACAGGGAATGGATGCACTGTGTTTGTACAGAGGTCCATCCAATTTGCTGTGTTCATCCCCTTCCTCCCTGGCTAGTGAAATCCTGACACTGGCTCCTGCAGCAGCAGAGAACTCCTAACTCCTGTGAGGGCAGGTCCCAGAGACTACACAAAATTCATGATTATCAATCAACTGGTTTTCATCTTTGTCCAAAACTCCAAAACAATTTGGTTTTGTATGATACTGAATGGGCACTGTATGATAAATCAGTCCATCCTGTGGGCACTTCTGCATCAAGCCAAGATTCAGCTCCATGACAGCAACAAGCATTCTCCCATCAACCCTTCCTCCCCTGTATTCTGGTTTCCACAGGCTAAACACAGAAGCACCCCCAGACATATGGTTGACAGAGGGAGTAGGACTGCAACACCTCAAATCCTGTGTTCACTTCTGGACTCCTCACTACAGAGAGACATTGAGGTGCTGGAGAGAGTTCAAAGAAGGTCAACAAAGCTGGTGAAGGGCCTGGAGCACAAGTGTAATGAGAAGTGGCTGAGGGACCTGCAGTGGTTCAGTCTGGAAGAAAAAGATGCTCAGGAGAGACCTTATTGCTCCCTATAACTACCTGAAAGGAGGATGGAGTGAGGTGTGTGTCGGTCTCTTTTCCAAAATAGGAAGAGACAAGGCAAGAGGAAATGACCTCACTGAAAGGATAGAAAGGCATCGGAACAGGCGTACCAGGGACCTAGTGGAATCACCATCCCTGGTAGTGTTCAGAAACTGCAGATGAGATCCTTAGTGGTTTCTAGTGGACTTGGCAGTCCTGGGGTAATGGCTGGACTTGATGATCTTAAAAGCCTTTTCCAACCTAGCTGATTCTATGATTCTGTGACTATAGACATGGTGAAGACTAGTGCCCCCTCATTCATGACCAAATTTTGTCCATCACAACCAGCCAAATCATGGTGAAGGTGCCTAGTCCCACTTTCTGCTCGAGGTGGGATGATCACCATTGCCAGACCAGGTCAGCAATGGCCTTACCAGTTAAATCTTGAAAACCTCCAAGGATGGGACTGCACAAGTTCTTGCATAACTTGCTCCAGTGCTGCACTACCTGCCTGGAAAGATGGTTACCTTAACATCCAGTCTGAGCGTTCCAAGTTGCAGTCATAGCCATTGGCCCTTTTTGCACCACCTACCACTGTCATAAAGAGTTTAAGTCTATTGACTTTATAAATTCTTTTCAAAGAGTCTTGGCACCTCACTCAAACCCAACAATAAACTTAAAAGCAAGCTGTCCCCTGATTCACCCAATCTAGTTTTGGTGGTGTTTTAGTGTTCCCTAACATGTAACGTAATTATGTGCTTGCTCCTTGCAGACTGCTCCATCTGTGCCCCTCTAGTGAGTATTTCAACATTAAAGTGTGCCCTGCAGAATCAATGGCTGTCAAAAGCAGAAGGGTAGAGTTTTCACCTGGCATGGCACAAATGCTCTATAGGGCAGAACTCTGCCATCTTTACTCAAGCAGTAATAGATACTCACAACACAAAATGAGTCAGCCATCTGATCTCACTGGAGGCTGCTGAGTGAGGCAGAGGTTGTTCCTTGCTGTGTAAATGTGAGAAAGACTCAACCAGCTATGACTGCTCCCTTTAACTTTCATTGGTGTAGGGAAGAGGTACACCCAGCTGGGAAGCTCACTGGGGCTGTTTCTCCCCTCCCACATGGGGCAGCCAAACTACAGGCAGAAAATCTTATCTCTGGTTTCATCTCCCTCAAAAAAGCTGAGCAGAGCTCTGCACTGTGTGAAAGCAGTCAGCCCTTGACATAGGTCAGCAGCTTTTCTCCTCCACAGCTGGGAAGGAGAAGCTTTGGCTTCTTCACTGGAATTTTTCCTTCGTCTCTTCTTGAGACAACATAACACAGGCTTCCTTTAAAGCCAGAGGAGCCTAAAAAGTGCCAGTCTAAGCCACAGTAAAATACTGCTCAGCTTAAGTGGGAGGATCTCATACTTAGGGCATCTGGCTTTCAACATTTGCCAGAATGCACATGGGGAGTATTTTCTCACAAATCATTATTGCGCTGCGAAAGGCAAGTCAGCCTCCCACCCACATCCTGTCATTATTTATTTTTCCAAACTCACACTCTTTTTGAGATGCACATGTTTTGAGTCAATGTTGTACCCCTAGAGTGGCAAATGGTGTGATGGGAAGCAACAGGGAACACTGCAAAGCTCAGGAGGATGGATACACTAAAAAGCTTACATTAGATTAAAGCCTAGATTAGTCTAAAGATTTTACTAATATAGACTAAGCATTTAAGAGCTTATAAGAGACTTACATTTGAACCAGTATTTTCTGTTAATATAGGCATGTCTACATTTTTAGGATTATTAGCATTTTCATTTATGTTTTGTTTCCACATAGGGGTGGTTAATAGGTTCATCCATTTACATCAGGTACGCTTCCCTTCCCCACAGGTTCTGGTTCTCATCTTTAAGACTGTTTTAACCTCTCTGGTTCCATAGGCAGCAGAAAAGCAAAGGGCTACTAAAGCTCTTACCACCTAAATTCAGCGGTTTACTCTGCAGGTATCTTTTTTAAAGGGTTACACTTCCAGGGCTGCCCAACTGAAGGGCATTCTGATATAGTTCTCTGCTGAGCCCTGTTTTGGAAAAAAACTGGACACTTCTTTTCCGCATATATAAATAACTTTTTCATTGAAATGTCCGGATCATTGAACTCTGCTTGTTCCCATAGAGGTCATTTATCTTATGATACTTGTTTAGGACAGAAATTGGAGCACTGTCTGTACTTGAGGTACTGACCTACTGCTCCCTTATCCTCCCGGAACACCAGCCACCATTTCCTCCCTCTGTGAGAAACTACCCTTTATTAGCCTGTGAAGGCAACATCAAGTTGTATAGGAATGTACTGCTATCTGATATATAGCCTAGATTGCCTTCATTAACCCTAAACTGGAGCTATGGAGTGATATGCTGGCTGTAAAATTCTTCCTCATAAGCCTCTGATGCAGATGTGTGTATCCAGCTTTTATTACTTTATTGTAATAGCCATTTATTACTTTAATGTAATCTATTTATGCAAGGCTGGATACCAACATAGTGCAAAATACCCCAGTGTAGACAAAGTTGGCACCAGCTCTGCCTCAGGTACTACTAGAGGTCCTGTTTCAGAGCAGCTCTCCCATCCGTAACCAGAGAACACGCATCCAGTGCCAGCTGGCTTTGGTAGCTCGTGTTTCAGCTAGGATTTGGCAATACCTCACCTTCTGAACAAAGCCAAACCAGCAATTCCCTTTGTATTAAATCCACTGACCAATATCCCAAACCCACCCTTCTGGAGACAGGATAGCTCTTAACTGACTCATGTTTCCTCCTAATTTGAACTCATATCAACGTGCAGCAGCCTTTATCCTAGTTCACTTCAACATCCAGGTATGGTTTATAACTACTGGGACCTGTGTCACAGGATGGTGGACGAGTCACTTATCAGGTTGTAGCAGCAGGAAAACCTTAGACAGGTTTTCCCTGGTCCTGTGTGGGCTGCTGAGTGGCTCCTGCCTCAGTTTCTCCTTCCTGGTCTCCAATCACACAGCAGCTATTACTTTGGGGATGGATTTTCAAGGGGTGGTGTGACTAACTCTCTGGTGGCAAGGAGTGCCTCTGAGCAGCCAAAGCCCCTCACCCATACAGCTACATGCTTGTACTTGCTCTTGACCACGACATGATGCACCAACGCTCCAGATGCAGAGCTCACTCCATGTTTTCCATTCTTTCTGATCTGTCTGTGAGCTGTGTGCTCAAGTGGGTCTGTCTTGAGATAACTGGCAAATAAACCTACCTTCCTTATCACCACTGCCAAAATAAATACAAAAGATGCAATGGAAAAAAGCCATCCAGACCAACTTGACACAACATTCCAGGGCACTGTTGATGTTAAATCAATTTAGAAAAAATTAGGCAAATAAGGTTTGTATGTTACATACAACTGAGGAAAACTTTTGGTCTGGGTCTGCCCCTTAGTGTCCTGCTGAAGAACTGCTGCTTCCAGATCTCACGCTGGCATGACTACAAAAGCCGCAGGGCCCAAGGGAGACAGGCTCCCGCCTGACTGCTCCGGGACACACAAAGACATTTCACCCCTGCATTACCACAGCCAGCTCTGCATAAGGGTCTGAATCATCAACAACAAGCCAAACTAGAACTAGAATCATTAAAAATGACATAGAAAAGAAATACCTGTTATTGATAGCTTATTAGCTAGAGCTATAAACTCTGCAGAGAATTTAATGCATAACATAGGTTAGTGTTAAAACAATGGGATTCAGGCGCATGCTTTGCTGAATTCAGGCTGTATATTCCCACTAATGGCCCTTAAAAATGCACCCCAAACTTCAAACCTGCTGCTAGAAAAAGAAAGTTTTTAAGGCAAATGCCACTGTTTGGAGGGTAAATGGAAGAAAAGACCAGAGTAATGTGATCTCCTCCAGAGATGTTACAGGAGCAATCTGCAAATAGCCACGAATTCTTGACGAAATGCAATGAGATCAAGAAGCCTGAAGAGGGCACTGAGGGCCAGTAGATGGGCAGGGCACAGGAAGAGTGCGCAAAGAAGGTAAGATCGTAGCAGAAAACCTACATAACTATTTCATAGGTGTTTTCACTGTGGGAGGGCTTGGGGAGGCTCCCACATGACAGAAATCGGGACATGCTGAAGGATCTGTCTCAGACTGAGCCGTAGATAGAAGATACTGTAGAGTAGAACCTCAAAACAAGCCTTAACAAGCAAGAACTGGATCCACCCCAGAGCTCTGAAAGAATGAATCTGAGTTGGATGAATGATGGCAGCCACTGGCTGAAGTCATATAAAGCTGCTGGGTACAATACCAAGTGGATGGGTGTCAGGCAGTACCCAGAGATCTGCTGAACATCAAGTCTGCTGTCCAGATTCCGTAAAGAGGTAGAGATCAGCCTGAAACCCAAAAGGACAGGAACATGAATAGTCACAGTACGCTGGGGAAAAGTAAGTAAGAGTCATAACACATATCTACTGGCATTCCCTGAAGAAATTCATGTCAGGTGATCAGTCTGCTCACTGTCCACATTGTTCCCAGAAAGCATTCCTCACTCTTAAACTGGCCTGCCATGGAATACAAGGAAAAGACTCAAATAGTAAGTGGCTAACTGAAATATAGGAAATAAAGAATCAATTATCAAGTTTTACAATTGAATTGACAACATAAATTATCAAGTTTTACAAGTGAATTGACAGCATCAATGGTGTCCCACAGGAATATGTCCCCAGGACAGGGCTATTCAACATATTCATCAGTGATTTGGGAAAGTGAATAAATAATGAAGGGGTAAAGCTTTTTTTTTTTGTTGATATAAAGCTATATAAAGAGAGCAAATTAAAGTCCAGCTGTAAAGAATGCAGAAGGACCTCATGGAACTATAGTGTCAGATCAATTCAGCTTTGATAATCACAAAATGGGGGAAATCAGGTTTTCATACACAGCTATGAGCTCCGAGTTGACTGTTACGCTTCATGAATGAGATCCTGGGACTAGTGCAAGTGAAAATGTTGGTCCAGTGAGAATCTGAAAACAAACAGGATTAGGAAAGAAACAGGAAACAGAAAACCAGAAGCATTTCTGGTTAGCATGCTGCTACATAAGTCTAAGGGAAGCCCATTTCTTCAATATCATGGTGATGCTCTAAATTCATTTTACAAATAGTACAGCAGGATTAGAAGAGATACGGAGAAGGGCAGCAAAGAAACAGCTTCTGTGTTATAGACAGCTAAATGTACAAGGCATCTCAGCCTGCAGAAAGATGTAGCTGGGGATACGAAAGAAGTCCACATATTTGAGAGTTGCACGAAGAAGGTAAGGATTAATTATTCATGGTCTTTTACAATACAAAATAAGGAGGGAAAAGCCCCACCCTTGTTCAAAACAAGCAGAAGAACGTTTTTGAGCTGCTAAACTGCTTGCTGTGAAAAATTCCTGGGAAATACTTATAGTGAGCTGCTAAATACAAAAGCTTGCGTCATTAAGACAGCTCCAAAATACAAATTGTAGCAGACTGGTTTAGTACTTGGGGAAAGTACCAGCCTTGCTCCATTCTAGTCCTCTTTCCAACATACCTGCACCAGCCACTATTCCTAGTAGGTTACTATGCGACATCTAGCTTTTGTCTAAAGCCCATTACACACTTACGTTACCTGAAAAATAAGATCTTCCCAAAATAATGTGGGACCAGCACTAGTTCTGACAGTGTCTGCTTTCCTAGAGGACTGTACGGCTCAAATGGCTTTCCCAATAATACTGGAATAGGGAGAAAATTCTTTAAAAAGTCCAAGGTAGACAAAATATTAATGTCCAGGACAAGGTTACAGGAAAGCAAATTTCTGATAGCCGAAAGTGCTTGCAGTTCTCCCTGGATGATCAAATGGATGTTACAGCTGCTGTTGCTTTGAGGAATCTGCTTTATAAAAGTTAATTTTTTGCTGGTACTAGGAATGGAATTGGACCAACACTACAAGAGCAATGATGCAGGAGCCAAGGCTGAGTGTTAAAAGCTGATGTAAATTAAGAGCCAAAGTCAGAGATGTTGTTAAGGTACAATTGGTTTAATTTTCTTAAAAAGACAGGAAATTAGGTGGCTGTTCCAAGTCTAATGAACACCATAAAAGGCTACACATGTGCAAACCAAGAACAGCTGAGATGGTGGGAAGCACAGAGAAAGCTAACATGCATTATTTCCTCTTCTTGCACCAGAATTTACTCAGAATTTGGGGCTGCATGTTTTCTCTCTGTGGAGGAGAAACTGAGAACACACTGTGCTGTGCAGGTACACTCAAGTGTAACAGCAAGACAGACCACCCTCCTGTAATGCCTCCATCCCTCACCTTTGCAGGGCAGTAGCAGGATCTCCTGGCTGCACCAGCCCTGCCAGGTTCCACTGGCCAATGGTGGGGATCCTTCATGTCAAACAACATGACGGACCCATGGGTTTCATGTAGGTCTCCTGGCTAAGACTCCAGTCACATACTTTCCAGTCTCATACCACAGTCTTGTATCACCTGGCATGTCAGATGCTGAGAGGCCAGGTGTAAGCCTGACATTGTGTCAGAGAACACACTGAACTTGTGTGTCCCTGGTCACAGCCTGAACAATGGCAAAACCTATTCTTCGGCTTTCATCCATGCCACCATGGAGTGTTGTTTTGTTCTGATCCTTCGATTTCAGTCCTCCCAAGCATAATACCCTTTACTGTGGTTTAAGCTGAATCCAGAAAACTCATGCAGCCTTTCAACCCCTGCATCTGCAGGAAGGGACTCCCTCAGCTCCAGCAGACCTCATGGTGTCTCACACTGTGATATGAGGTTTTTTTAGCAGGTGGTGCGTTGTTTCCTGTGATCTTCCTATGGGAAGACTTTCTTTTGTGGCTGATCAGTTAGCTCACTTTCAAGTCTGCTATATTAGATGCGCAGAAGTAGTTTGAATGGAACTGGTTTCAAGAAACACCTCTAATGGTTAAAAACAGACATGAGATAGACGTTGGAAGAGAAAAACACAAGTGACTGCAGAACTATTACTCAACCAATACACATCATCGTTAAAATATGTTATCAAGATTTGGCAATAAACTGGAATAAAATCACTTAAGTGAGTTAACATGAGTGAGTAAAAGTTTTGACAGAGAGAAATCTCACAAAGCAATCATCTGCTTTGTCTGCGTGCCACTGAAAATAGCCATGTCTGCTGTGGAAAACAGAGCAATTGTGAATAAATCCACTTAGAAATTTACTGCTCTGTTGCCTCCTAAAAGGATGAGTAATGTTTTATTACTCTCACCCAGTTTTCCAAACACCCCTATAACAAAGCCTTGAAAGAGATTGCTGCTACATTCAGAGTTCCCTTCTCATCTCTTCCCTGCCATGCTGAACAATATTCTACCCTTGATCACTTTGTCTTCTCATTACTTCAAAGAGGTACATAACACTGTTTAAACCTTTCCTCAGCCACAGAATCTTGCACAGGTTACATTCAAACTCTCTCGATTCTGGTGAGCTTTCAGCATTCATAATCCCTAAGAGTTTAGTAACATTTATAATGTACCTTCTAAAAGGTATATATCTCTGTGAAGACAAATTCCTTCATAATCAGAACTATATGAATTTCTGTTATTTGCTTTTCAGATATCTGACCAAAGACCTTGAGCTATGAAAAGAATGTCAGTGACTGATGTCATGTGCAACATTTTTAATTTAAGCTTTTTTTTCCTCTGCAAGCATTTTCCTGCATTTTTTGCAGAGATTTGAGTGAAATCAGATTTTACCTCTACAGATTTTACCTTTACCTTTTAACTTTCTGTAAAAGGTTAGTCCAAACTAACTCTTTCGTCATTATTTAAAGACTGTCAGCATAAGAACATAAGGAGGATGTGGACCTGCTGGAGCGAGCCTAGAGGAGGCCACAAAGGTTATCAGAGCGCTGGAGCACCTCTGCTATGAAGACAGGCTGAGAGAGTTGGGTTTGTTCAGCCTGGAGAAGAGAAGGCTCCAGGGAGACCTTAGAGCAGCTTCCAGTGCCTAAAGAGGCCTACAAGAAATCTGGAGGGCTTTATACAAGGGCATGTAGGGACAGGACAAGGGAGAATGGCTTTAAACTGAAAGAGGAGAGATTTAGAGCACACATTAGGAAAATATTCTTCACTGTGATAATGGTGAGGCCCTAGCACAGGTCATACAGAGAAGCTGTGGCTATCCCATCCCTGGCAGTGTTCAAGGCCAGCCTGGATGGGGCTTTGAGCAATCTGGTCTACTGAAAGGTAGCCCTGCCCATGGCAGGGGAGCTGGAACTGGATGATCTTAAAGGTCCCTTCCAAACCAAAGTCTATGATTCTATGATTCAATACACTGACACAAATGCTGAGACTGGTATTAAATGAGATTTCAGACGTACTCTTGCTTATAAAAAGCACTGCCATCTCTGAACTATAAAGTGTGATGATGGTATTGCTATTCTTCCTTGCTCTCTTTTTCTACAGTTTCTTGGAGTAAATGGCATATACAAAAGGCTGACAGGTTCTCAAGAACAAGTAGAGGCTAACATTTTGTTTCCATTGTGTTGAGTTGGATGTTTCAATATGTTAACTTTGGTACAAAAGTGTAAGTATCCTTGTTTTCAGATATAAAGAAGCAATCTCAAACACCTGAGGCTGTTAAGACTCCTTGGAGTCATACTGTGGCAGAATGATGGCAGAAACCAGTACTGTATCAATAGTGACTGATGTCTTAATTGTACAGCCCTTTAATTATGGTACCCTTAAAAATTATATGCACATATCTGTGTTCTAGTGGTCATTGAAATAACAAGTATCACAGGGACTGATGTCTTTTATTGTAAGGATTATCTGAGTAAAATTAGGCCACTCACAGAGTAAATGAACAATTATTTTCCAACAACCAAAATGACAGATGATGCTGACCCATGGAAAGCTCCTAAATTATAATATAACAGAGTATCTAGATTTATTATTTATTTTTTTTTTTGTAAGGGGACTGAGTCCAGGTATTCCCCATTCTTCATTCCTTGGTTCACTGTCAAGAGGAGTTTGCAGCAAAATGAAAGGCAGATGCTCTCACCATGTCCTCTAATAATGCAGCCCCACTGAGAGGACAGGGCCAGCACTTCCATCTGTTCCAGGCTCATTCAAAAACTGAATCCCAATCTCAGTCCTTTGACACCAAAGAGAAGTGCACTTACAGCATCTTGCAAGAGTATTACAATTCCTCACTGGGCAATATGAAGGGCTGTACAGTATACAGTACAAATACAAATTGTATGTACAAATTTGTACAATATTGTACAAATACAGTACAAATAGGACTCTGCCTTTACTCAAAGGGTGGAGAAGATGCATTCCTTATTTAAGAAATATATTTATGCCTTACTTCTCAACCCACAGGTTGAGATAAGAACAGTTTGACAATTAAAATAAAGTACAATATACTACTACTACTAAAAATAATAACAATAAGGGAAATAACAAGGGGAGAGAATATAAAACTAAAAGGGGAATGGAAAAACAAACAGTAAATGCAAGTAATGCCCAATACAATTGTATCCACTGCCAAGGATACCCAACCTCACCTGAGCAGCGATTGGTCCCTTCCAAGTGACTCCCCCAGTTTACATACTGGACACGAAGTGCTGTAGTATGGAATACCCCTTTGGCTGGTCTGGGTCAGGTCTCTGCTCCCTCCTGGCTTCTTGTGCCCCTCCTTACTTGCAGAGCGTGAGAGATCGAAAAGTCCTTGATCAGGGTAAGAGCTACCAAGCAACAACTAAAACATCAGTGTGTTACCAGCATTGTTCTCAGGCTAAAGCTGAAACACAGCACTGCACCAGCTACTAGGAAGAAAACTAAATTCACTCTATCCTAGCTGAAACCAGGACAGTCCGCTCTTGTTGGGCAGCCTGAATCACCACCCGCACCAGCACAGAATTATTTGTAGCTACAATGACCGCTGGAAACACGCATTAAGTTACAGCTAGACATTTGTAGATGAAGCAACATTTCCATGATGGCAAACTTCACATGGGCTCAGATGCTATGAAAATAATGAAAAAAAAAGAAATCAGCTATTGCTGCCAATAAAACTTCTGCATGGCATTCTATTTCAGAAACCTGGGGATTACAGGAGATAAGTGGCAACATATTTTCTTGTTCAGATAAGATTGTGCTTGGAAGATATAGTTTCAACAGTAGTTTAGATCCAAGAAAAAATTAGGGGAAACTCGAAGGTATCATGACATTATCCTGCTTCAAAAGATACTCTCCAGGAGCCAAGTATCTCCCCTTGCAATATGCTTCTCTAATCCCAAGCTTAGCAGGGATATTTAGTATCATCTGTTAAGTCCTTCTCCTTGTCTTACATCAGATATATACATTTATTTTGAAATGTGGAACTACAAAACTATTTGCATAGCACAGACTTGGTTTAAGCTTTTCACAGTTGCAGTTAATGTGCAATAGCCGCTAGAAACAGAAGAGGGAGCCTTTAATCACAGTGTCAGCTCGTTCTGCAGTTTTTCAGAAAATAAAACAAAATATGATTCGATGCAAAACTCTTTCCCCACTATCATGGGTTCAGCAGTAGCAGTCATTTTTCTCCGTCTTAGTAGTTGGTGCAGCACTGTGTTTTTGACTTTCGGCCTGAGAACAGCGCTGATAACACCTATCTTTCTAGTTATGGCTTAGGGATGTTTGGTCTGGCCAAGGACTTTTGGAGCCTCATGCTCTGCCAGGGAGGAAGGGAAGCTGGGAGGAAGCAGAGACAGGACACCTGACCCAAACTGACCAAAG
>JAOEHY010040715.1:22298-45445 GCA_025447955.1 Psilopsiagon aurifrons
CTTTTGTTTCTTCTCCCCATGCCCCCCCCCCCCCAGGCCTTTTTGGAGTGGGGGAAGAAGGAGGGGGAAATGAGTGAACAAACTGCGTGGCCGATTACAGCTTATACCACGACAATCACATATATATCCTTTTTAGGGAAAACATGTGAATTGGAATCAGTATCAAGAGATTGAAAACAATCTGGAGTCTAGTATCCACTATGTCTGAAAATACATTCTCCCATGTTTTCCATAGACGTATCAGCTGATAGCTTGACAGACACTTACCAGACAGTGTTGATGAGCCTGTACATGCTACAGACCTACTGAATGTATTCATATGTAGTTAAAAGGTTCTCCTAGAGCATCTGGATTTTTTACTTGAGTAAGCTTTTCCATGTAATTGGCAAGTCTTTTCCCCATGAGTAACAACCTATCATGACTAAGGTTATGAATAGATTTTGCATTTAATTGCAAGAAAGATTTTTCTACCATAATGACTTACTGGCATGTTAGATAAAGATTTTCAGTTACATGGAAAGAAGTGCTTCTTTACAGTGCATTGAGTAATGATATACTCGCCTGTTCTTCTATGTAGTACACTTAAAAGCAATACGTTTTTTATATATTGTTAAGAATTATAAGAATAATTTTTGTTGAAAACTTATGAATTGGGAAAAAATAAATGTAATAAAAAAGCCTCAACCCAAAACGCACAAAAAAACCCCCAAACCCACAAAACCCTCACAACACAAAACAGCAAACAACCCAAAGAACCCCCAAAACCCAGTTTGATAATGTTTTAAAATGTCATGGATACTCTGCGTAAGCCAAACCAGCATTGTAAGCCATGGAGTCATGAGTATGTTCCTGCTATAAGAAACATTCTTGAACTGTCCAAAAAACATCTGTCAGCAATTTTTCCAGAAAGCACCTGCAATATTTTTGTAGAAATTCTATTTTCTCCTATTAAACTGTAGAGAAATGGTGATCAGTTAAATCTCTTCTCACAGGAAATCAAAAGATCAGTGTCTCCAGAGATCTTTCAGTGTCAGGGTGCACATGTACAACATATTTGTGATGACATATTCTGCTGCAGGGGCAGTAGAACACCACAGTGCTATAGGGTATTGAATGACCATAAAATGCACATTGTCTTCTTTCAAGACTTGCATTAAGTCTGCCTATAAATCTGCTATTGAAAATCACATCTGAAGAATGAATATTGATTTTGTAGTAGTTCCTCACAGAAGCATATAGAATAGCATATTTTAAAGAAAGGGAAAACAGTATTATATGGTTTTATATAGGAGTATATAGAAAGCAGCTGGCAGCAATTAGAACTGCTTTATTTGGAAATAAGGAGAAGGTTTTCCAAGCTTAATTATATTAACAATCTGTTTCCAAGGAAAACACTATAAATAGCAATTGTGAGCTTATTGGTGTCTTTAAAAAATCTGTGCACTGTATTTGCTTTACCACTTTTAAGAGGTTTTTCACACAAAGGAGTACTGGGCAGGTAATTTGAACAAGGTTTCTGTTATAAAACACAAATCCGTTTGGTAAATTATGTGCAAGAAAAGCTTGAAATGATTAATGCAAGGCAGACTTTCGTCCTCCCCCCAAAAGCAGCCCATTTACATGAGTGATTCTGTAACAGTCATAAAGTTTCAGCATCTCTTCCGCATCTTATGGCAGGATCAACACGTTGGTTGGTGACAAGTGTAAACATGTATATTTGCATTCCTGTTTGAATGCTTCCAGTTCCTTTGCCGTCTCTCCCCGTTCTCAGGCAAGTTCTGCAGTCCCACTTCTTGCCTGCTCTGCATCATGACAGTTTTTTTTCATCAGAGCTTTTTTGCGAGACGTGAGTCAGCAAGGAATATAGCTGACGGCATTGCCGGAATGGGTCACGCCGAGATGTGCCTCTGCAGCGACGCAGCTTTTGCTCATGCAGGAGTCAGCAAGGGTTTTTACATCGACTCTACAGCAGGTGGCAACGTATCACGCTGCTCTGCTCGTGAACTGTACTAAAAGAAAGAAACACCTATAATGTGCCGCAGTCTGTAGAATTTAGTATAGGAAGGAGAAAGCAGCTTTAGGTGTTGAATCCCCATTTGTTCATCGCCTGATCCCCCAGGTACTTTTTTCAGCTTTAAAAGGGCATTGCTATATTAAAGAGCCCTGAAAACTCTCCAGTCAGCTTCCACAAGGGGTATTGTGACGTTCAGCTGTTGGATAGCTCTCTGGACATACCCCAAGACTCTGTGTGTACTAGGATGAAAATACATTAGGCTGGAGCTTGAGCTTGCATTGCTTAAGATGTACAGAAACACAAAGCTGTCTAAAAGCCACCATCTCTTGTCACTGTGCTTGCCAAGTTGAGAATGTGGCAAATGTCACTTAGTTGGGTTCCTGTCTCTTAAATCACAACGCAGATTATGACCAAGTGTTTTGGATATCTTTTAAAGTCGTGGGATTTTCTAGAATTTGGGCCTTAATGGAAACTTATGCTTCTTGACAGTCAGATTCTATACAGATAAAAGCAACTGTTCTTTATTAGTCCTAGAATCATGAATGTAGTAGCAATGTCCTGGCTCTGCTACACCTTTTGATTTTGGAAACCAGATTAAGTGTTTCTGGAACTTGTATCATTATTTTTACTATATTGTGTAGTATTAATGTTGACAAAGATTGGTGGAATCCCATTAATTGAAAGGAAGAAAGTAATTTAATTAGATAATTTAAGAGTGTATACCAAAGTTACCTTTTTAAGTTCAGATTTTAAAAAAGGATTATTGACATTCAAAATACTATATATAACAACAGCTTTCCTTCAAATTTTCTTTAACCTAGTTAAAAATAAGTTATCTCTGCTAATAAAGAAAGATTCCTAGTCTTGGAAGCAGTAGCATTCCCAATTCAGACTGTAATAAAAGTTCAGTTGCCTTTCAGACAAGTGTTCAGAAAGGGTGTCTGTCTGTGTATGACTGTGGCAGTTAGTCTGAAATGTTTTGCTTAGTGTTCATCCTGCTAACTTAAGGCCTTTTTATTGCAGACGTCTTTTTCTGGGCTATTCATTCTGGATTTCCTTTATAATTGCTTAAGGGACATCTGAGATAGCCTCACCCGGAAAGTCTTTTAGTCTTTTGTAGTCTTAGCACAGAAACAAGTGCCTGCAGTGTTCAGCTGATCTCATACATTTCTGAAAGGTCAGATGAGTCATACCACAAAAGTGCTTATCTTCCTGTTGTGACTATAAAGACAGTCTAGACAACTAGTTCATATAGCTGTATCTTAGACATTTGCATTTGCTTAGATGATTCCTATCTTTTAAATTTAATTGCACTTCAAATGGAACTACAGACTCTCAGAGGATTAGATTATTAAACCCTAGAATTTGTTGGATTGACACCCAGATACTGCAAGCCTGGCTTATGTATTGAGTCATTCTAATTCATATTTGGAGTAAGTTGACATGTCTCCCACTGTATCAGGTGAGAGATGAATCTGGTAGGCCCTGTCTAACTGTATTAACATAATCAAAACAGCAAAAGCAGTGTAAGGGAAGAGTCTTTGTAAAAGGTTTGAATGGCTTATTCTGTGAGGTTTGCACAAAAAATATATGAATCAGAGCATAGCTGTGGTTAAATAAAAGTTTATGAAGTATTTGAAAGGCAGGTAACAAGTAAACTGACAAATGAGACATATCTGGAAAACAGTATTGTGAAAGAGAATGGGAAAATGAAGGATATGTGAAAGAAATAATATAGACAAAATCAAATCCATGAATGTGAACTGAAATTAAGGGAATAAAAGTGCTTATTGAAATTTTTGCAGCCCTATATGAAAGAAGAAGGAGGAAAGGGAGGATGATAAGGGGCATGGGTGTGGATAAGTGCCAACATTTTAGGCAATATGGCAAAAGCTTTGGCATTGGGGTGAAGTCAAACAGAATCAGTGACAGAGTGGAATGTGAGCTTGTTCAGGACTGCTTTAAATTAACTGCTTTGTCAGCAAAGTCAGAGGCTACTGTTCTGGAAATTGTGCAAGAAAGCTGGGGTTTATTTATTAATTTTTAGAGACCATTGCTGCCATGTGCAGAATTTTCTTATTTCAATATGACTAGTGCTGCAGGGTAACATAAACACTGCCTAGCACTCACAGACCATCTCTGATTATCTTTGCAAGATGGCAGAGACAGTGATTGGAAGTTGAGGTGGTAAATATGTCTAAATACAATTTTATCTCAAATGTCTCATGATGCATACAAAAATGCCACAACTTTGCGCATAATGTGTTGGATTTTGAGCTGTCCATCTTCTCTCAGGAGCAAGGTCTTGAGTTTAAAAGAGATTTTAGAAGACATGAGTTTGGTACTCAACCATTGTTATCCCATCCTCTTAAAAAAGCTATAGTCAAACTGGAAGAAAAGAAAGGTAAAAAGAGTAACTGAAGTGTGAAGTGGCTATAATAAGAAGAACAACTAGGCAAACCACCAGAGTTCTTCAGCCTAGAAAAAAAATATTCTATGGAAAGGTGATTGAGGACTTCAAGTTGAATGAAGATGGTGGATTGGGGATTTCGTTTTTACTCTCTCTTCCAATGTAAAAGCTGGGGAGCACCAGTTGAAACTAACTGGAGCATCACTCAGAGCAAGCAGAAGATTTGGTTCTTCATCTTGTTTCAGCATCTGTAATATGTTTTGCAAGAAACTCCACAAATTCACTCAAATTTTACATGCCTTCAGAAGAGTGGACAAGTTCATGGAAGGAAAATTCACCAATACCTATTGAATACAAAGACATTATCTCTGACTGAGGAAGTCCCAGTATTACGTATTTGTGGAGGTTAGGAGATCATTTGGGTGAAATCCCACTATGTGCCATATTGTTCTCTTTTTACTTTGGGTGCTCTTTTGGAGACAAGATACTAAGCTTGATGAACCGGTAGCCTTTGTTTTGACCTAGAATCACATTTATGTTAGAAACAGTGCTTATTGTAAAGAACAATGGATTGATTGTGTTAATATAGATTTGCAATAGAAGTTTATAATTTATATTGAGATTTTTTCAGGTAAATGTTTGAAATTTATCAGATTTCATTTAAGGTAGAGTGAATGCTTTATCTGAATGTGAATTACAGTTGTTGCTACTGTCTTTTCAAGAGTGTGCTTACAAAAAAAAAAAAAGCTCTTCCAATATGTTACTCCTTGTATCAAAAACCATGAAGAAGTGGTGAGTGCTTCATCTCTGGCAGTGTTCAAGGCCAGGTTGGAGAGAGCCTTGGGGAACATGGTCTAGTGCGTGGTGTCTCCGCTCAGGGCATGTGGGTTGAAATTAGATAATCTTAAGGTGCTTTCCAACCCAAAATATTCTATGAATCTATGATTCTGTGATTCTGTGATTCTGTGATTCTATGATTTTATGATTCTATGATAAGAGAATTAATGACAAAGGGGCAGGTTGCTTTTAATTCTGCTATCTTCTTGTTTTCTTCCGCAAATATATGTATTTTGCTTTTGGTTTTTATTTAGTTTGCTAGGTTTTGTGTAATTTGCTATCTCTGGCTTGCTTTAGGTGAGCAGCAAGTCCCATTTTCACCAGTGCATTTCTTTTCTGTTTATGGAAGAGCCTATCTACTAAGTAGTACGAAATCTGTCATACTTAGCTGCAATCACTCACATTTTCCTGCTTCCCTTCTTCAGGATTGCAGATTACACGCTTTCCAACATTTTATGTGGCTACAGTTTACTCTTCAATTTGCAGGAAGGAATAGCACACCAATAAGAAATTTGACCTGGAAGAAGAAAGGAAACAAGCAGATGTTTCCTTTGATGGTGTCATGGCTTGACAAGGAAAAGACACCTCATCAATGTAATTAGAATTTTAACAGAATTTTTGAATGTGTGAGCTTCAAAAAAGTTTGCGTTACCTGCCCTACAGTCTTGTATCTGGTATGATGTGAAAGATCATAAGTGACATAGAGAAATCAGCATTCAGTTGAAGATGAACTGCTTATATTAGATTACGTATGTCTATTAATATAAAGACAATAATGTAGAGCACCTTTAAAAATACTAGATTTCCCTACTATCAAGCCGATGCCACTAAAGCCTATGTGGGAATTACTTTTTGCAGTACTTGGAAACATACCACCCACCTGTAGGCAGGCATAAAATCCTCCCAGCTTTCTTTTCCATTATATAATTAACCAGTACTCAAAGTTATGTTGAAAAAGAGTTTTTCAGCAGTCAGCCTGCAAAAATAGCGTTATCAAGAGTCTTTGTCAAAGTGTGCATAGTCATCAGTTACTAAAAAATTGTAGTAGGAAAAAGACCGTTAAAGAATGCCCTCAAGTGGACGAGCTCTTCTGTTAAGTAAGTCTTACTGTGTTGAACTAGAGGTATTAGTTCCAGTAATGTATCTGACCAGTACAGTATAGGTATATGTTAATGTTATTCATTTGGGGGGATATAAGTTGACTTTGATGGATAGTAGCTGGAGGAAGGAGGAAAAAGTGAAGGAGATGCAGCAAAGGACTAGAAGAACCTTAAAACTTAGAACAGCCTGGACAAGACAGAAGCCAATGCAAAAGCAACTAACCAACCTTTCCATTTAAAGAAAAAAAAAATAATAAAAAAAGGTGCTCCATTTTTTGCTGCTTCCAATTTAGAAGACATCGTAAACATTTGATATGAGATTCTGCTTGCATAAATTTAGCTATACAACTCAAACTTACATCTGAGCTAGATGACAAAAATCCCTTTTCTGTCAGTGGAGGGAAACATACATGTCTAATATGTGATTTGTTTCATCCTAAAGCAGAGATCTAAAACCTGTTTCAGGACTCAGATGACTAGTTCAGATGCAGACGTCTAAAGTTAAGTGAGAAGTATTCCATTCTTTATTGGTGTAAGGGTGCCCCTAATTGGGATGCAGAGCTGGTTGTGGAAGATGAGTAGGAAGAAAAGGTTCTTTTTCAGATTTGAATTCTGGAGACACAATGTTTGTTTTCATGAGAATTTTACATTGGCAGATTGATCACTGTAGCTTCTTTAGCTTAATGCAATCGTAGGCACATGTAGACTCTTGGAAGAGGGAGGCAGCCTGAAAAGAAGTATAAAAAATTGCTCTGCTGGTGTCAAAACCTCTGCCTAAGCAAGAAGCATTCTCCCTATTGGATGCAGTCTGTATCCAGCTAGTGAACTGTCAATACAGGCTGCAACAATAAACACCCACACTTGTAATGTGCATATATGAAGTTGTGGAGTGCTTTTGCACTGGTGTGTGATTCAGGGAGTTGTAAGGAGCTGCACAGATGCATGGAAAGCTAGAGCACCCAAACCTCTAGCAGCAGATGTGTAAGGAGGGGAGTGAATGCTTCCAGATGAGGGGTGTGTGCTTCAAACTACTCACAGGTCATATGATGAAGATGTGTGCATGTAACTGTGTTCACCTGTGTGTGGTTAGAGCTTTTTGGGAGGGTTGTTGTAGGAAGCTGGTTTTGTATATGTTTATTATAAGGATTTCATACGCATTAATATTGGGATTTATTAACATTTTGTATGCATCTAATGTTGTGGTTCACTTGTATTGCTGAATCTTGAATATACAGCTCATTGATTGCTGGTTAATTACATATTGTTAATAAATTATCACAGCTTTTCCCTATGATAATATATCATGTTTAGCGGAAGAACGCTGAAGATAATGTTACTGCTGCTGTGCTGTAAGCATAGCTGTGGAGTACAGCACCACAGAAGAGAAAGAACAGTTTTTTTTCTGTAGAGTAATAGCAAAGTTAATGGCTATGTGATAAAGAAGTTACCAGTTTATGGTAAGATCTTACTAGTTTCTGAAATCTCTACCACTGAAACTTCTAATTTTTTGCCTATAGATACAATGAGAAGATCAAAAAGGGTCTTTATTTTGTATCAGTTAACTTATAGTACTTCTTGAAGAATAGAGGAAAATCCGTGTAAAACTAGGAGCTTGATTAAGAAACATAATTCAGGAAAGAAAGATCATAATTCATTCATTATGACTTGAGTAAAAAGGGAAGTAGGACAAGCGTTACTGGTGGTAATTAATAACACACTAAACATTTTCTGTGAGACACTATGTAAAGTGCTGCATTCTAGAGTTTTATGATGAACAGATTCCTCAAAGGCAGTCTTGATTAAAACCTTGGAAATAAAAGAGATAACTGAGTAATAGTTGGAATCAATTTTCCTTTAGTTAGATGACATAGTTAAGATATATTTCAGTATTTTTAACCATTTCTAGAGTTTGTATCAAGTTTATAGGCTTTAGTTTTTAAAATACTACAATTCTAACTCATTAAAGCTTTAAACCTCCCCATTTGAGATACTATATGTGAATGTTTTCTTCTTAAAGGGCTTTGTTAAAAAGCCCCAAAGTTATGTGTACTGTAAGACAAGACTATGGTCTGTGTTGAGACTTTTAACATACTTTGAGGAAATCAGGCATTGTCTTGGTGCTGAAGCACAGTTGCACAATCCTTGAATAGTTAATTTTTTTGTCATTAAGACATCATTTGCATGATTTCATCTTAATTGTCTTCTTCATGTTTCCTGATACTGCAGTTGTATCATTTCAGTTCTTGCAAAGGTACTGGTGTGTCTTGAAAAGAAAATTTTTCTTTATTTCTAAAGGGAGCAATTTAAATATGATATTAAGTAGATTGCATAATGACCCTAACTAACTGGTGGCCTTGGCAGCCCTTAAGAAAACTCATGTTGTTATGCAAAGAATAGTTTTTTATTCTTTTTTTTTTCCAATCAGTCAGGTGTAGCATTACATCAGTGCAGAATAAGTAGGTATTATAGCCACTGGTATTATACTGCAAGAATATATGATGTCTAGATGCTCTCAGAGTCCTGTTTAGATTTCTGTGTACTGAATGCAGATTGGACATCAGGTTGTCAGCTCTGTAGCTCATTTTATTCCTCGTATCTAAGGGACAATTTTAAATATAGAAGTGTTTATGTCTTATAATATATTTAAGCAGAAATAGGAGTTTTGGCTAGCCTTGCAGTGACATGGACTTTCCAGTTTTCTATATGTTATAATGACTATATATGTTTCTAACATCATTTAGGTGTGATTCTCTTTTTTGTGTACATAGAAATCAGGATTTTCTGAGATATTCCAGCGTATCCATGCTAATATTTTTTAAAGAGAAGGATCAAATTTTCCTGACAGAGAAAATAATTGGCATTAAGGAGTTCCGCGTAGTTGCTTGATATCCTAATGTTTGTGAAACACTTTAAAATCTTCCCAGAAAATATATGTACAGCAAAATGTCCCTATTAGTTAGATAATTGTTATGCATAATGAATAATCAGAGCCAACATACTTTTTAATCTATTGTCTTTTTATTTACTCCTTCTACATTCTGGTCATAAACACCTATCAATGAGACCAGCAGCTCAACAGAATGAGAAATGGTAAATTTCAAAGGACAGCTTAGGGAAACCAAGCAAATGTCTAATTCTGCTCATGGCTTGGAAAGCTACAAGGTACACGAATTCTTAATTGCAGACTTTGAGAGGCACTAACTGTTCTGTTCTTTTTCTAACCTCATGTAGAAAGCTACATTTCTAATGCCTTAAACTGGATCCAGTATTATGATTTGTTTGACTAATTGATTTATATATAGTACATCTTCCAAAAGCTATGGTTTTTCCCTATTTTACTAATGTCTAGTGATTGCTTACCTTAACACAGCAGTGCTTATGTAGTTAATTTCACATCTACGAAAGACTTCTGTAGTGCCAGACCATCTCCAGAATATTCTGATACAGGCTCTCCTAGTAGACAGTGCTAATGTGATTGTTATATTTGTTAGGTTTATGGTGATTATTCAGTTTATTAAGGTTTTTTTGTTTTGATTTGGTTTGGTTTTGGTTTTTGTTTTTCTTGAGGTTACGTGAATTTTAGCTTTCATATGAAGTGAATCTTTTTTCATCTTTTTGTCTGATCCCACTTTTCTTGTCATGTACACCATTTATTATTAAAATCTCTCCAAATTTGTTCATTCAGTTGTGTTGCAGATTTAGCATTTTTACACTGTGTCATGCTCCTCCCCTGTCTGCATAAATTGATAGTGCTGTGTATTCTATTTTGGATTTCATAATATGCTCACAAATACAGATCCTCTGAATGTTATTGTAGTTTACTTTGTGTTGTCACCTTTCCCAAAATAGCTAATATACCTGAAAATGTGGTACTGAGAGGAATAAAGCTTAGGATTTTTAACTTTTATTTTATTTGATAGCCTATGTAATTGTTTATTTGTTTACCAATTCATTTCATATAATCTTGCACACCAGCCAATTTAGGTTTTTGGGACCAGTTTTGTGGGTAGGATTTTTGCGTACTTTGAGGATACTTTTGAAGGCAGCTTTTCTTGAAGAGGTATGTAAAATATCAAATCAATTTTTCCAGCACACATGTTGTCCCACATTTTGTAAAAGGAAAAAAGTGAATGAAGAAAGGGAGTGATGATGGCCACAGGATGTGATTCAGGGGAATAAATACAGACCTGATCAATACGAACTTTTGAGATAGCCGTGTGTTCCTACAACTGACTGGTTTTGATCATGGTTTACTATTCAGATATTATTTAGCGATGAAGTAGCTAAGTATCATTCACCAATACTGTTGCTGGGCTTTAAGAAACTAAGAAATTGAAATGCAGAGAATTGCAATGTTGCAGTTTTCAAATCAGATGTTAATTTTGCATGTGGCAATTTGGACATGGTGACTACGAGATAAGCAAGAAAGAACTGGATGAAGGATCCTCCTTTGAGGATAGGACTTCATGTTGTTTTTCTTCAAAAGTGCAAAACAGGTTCTTTCAAAAGCAGTAGAAGCTGCAGGTGTTCACTACACATGGAGCTGAACAGTGCTTGTGAACTTGCTTGTCAGCTAGTATTATTGGACCCTTGGAAAAGTTTACTGGTCACAGGCATTCTTTTCCTTCACTTGTGGAGAATAGCTGCTCTTTAGCTTTACAAATACCTAGCCATAAAGTCTTTTGTGATTGAACTGTAACTTCCAGAGCTTGGCCAGTAAGTTTCTTAGGGATCCCAATGCTTTTCACGAGGAGTAAGGTTAGCTAGCCCAGTGTCATTCAACCTAATAATTTTCTTAGTTCCTATTAGCTTCTGTGATTGAGAGCCAAATCTCTGCTGATATAAATATCTGTAGTGGAGGAGCTGGTTGTGGGAATAGCTAGCAACATATAGCTGCCTGTGACAATGAGCAGCAATTGGCTGTGACAAGACTCAGACCTGGGATTCTTTTTTCTTCTAAATAGATGTCATTGCTGGGTACTTTTTAGTTGTTCCAGTCCAATTCAATGGAAGATTAGTGGAAAAAGGTGTTTTCAGGACCAAAATCTTGACTATAAAAAGGCATTTATAACTTGAGATAATGACACATGTAATTAAGATGAAAAATTATGCAGCACGACTGCGGGTAACACCATTTTGGCAGAAATCTGGAATATTTGTACAGCAGAGCCAGGGAGTGCTCTTCAGAAGTCCATCAGAAATGTCAGGCCAGAAAGTAGTTTCTAAGTTTTACATCTCTGCTGCTCTTTTTTGCAGCTTGACTTCTTGGCATGGTATTTCCATTTTTCCTAGTTACTTATATGTCTGTCTTAAAGATTAAAACATGAGTTGTGGTCTCAAGTTAAATGCCACTGGGAATGCTGAGTGAACTGCCTTAACCAAAAGGTCTGATGGTAATGGAGCCCTTCGTGCATGAAGCCTATCTTCTGGTTAGCACAGAGGAAATGCAGATATTTTTCTCCTAGTATTAGTTATTGTAAAGTTCAGGGCCTGGACTCACCGAAGTATTGTTTTGACCAGGTATATGTATCATAAAAGTCTAGGGTTACTTTGTGTCTTCAGTTGCTTTAATATCTTATAACGGAGATTGTTTAAATTTAAATTAATTGACTATTTTTAATTAAAAAGCATGCGAAAAACCATATTCTTTTTAACTTTCTGTTTGTCTAGACTCTTTTCTTACAGCAATTTCAGCATTGTCCTCATGACCATGCTCACAAGCTCTGGAGGAACCAGACTACAAATACTAGTCCAGTTTTGAAAGCCCAGTGGGATCTGTGTGTCCAGACAACCCGGTGGCTTAACAAACTGCCAATTCAGGTACGCATTTTCTCATTAGTATTAATGTTTCTCTCCCTAAGTGAGCCTCTGAGAACCTTACTAAAAGTAGGCTAATGCCTGTATGTGAGCTGAAGCATGCTCTCAGTTGAGATCTGCAGAAGAAAAGGCCAAATCATGTCTGCATTCCCCAAGCCACTCTCTGCCCTGCTGGAAGTCAGTAGAATTAAGCTGGCACTTGGATGTCCTAGAGATTACCTGACAGAAATGTGAAAGACAGAGAAAAACCAAATGAAGTTAGGATATCTGTACACTGACTGCAATTCTTTCTAATATCCTCTTTCTTCCATTTTTGATAGGGAGAAAATGACTTGGAAGTTAGTAATATAACATACCTGCGAGCCACTATCAGTCTCACTGGGAAGATCCCACAGCTCTTTTCCCTTATCTTGTAAAGAAATGCATCATAGTAGTTAGATAGGAAACGAAAACCAGCAGGCAGTCATCCCTAGTAGAATAGAAAACCACTGAAGAGGTTATAAAACAAAAGTAGGCATAGCTACTGACTGCTGAGGTAGTTTAGCTATATATTCATTTTTTTCCAACTTTGGAAGTAAAAAAGTGTTTACATTTAAATTGTTGACATTAAATAAGTGTTGAAATAAATCTGGCAAAGAAATGTGTTCTTCACTTCCTTTTGTCCTGTGGAGACAGCTAAAATCTCTCAGGGAAGCCCTTCTGAGATTCCAGCCCTAGGGATGTAAGATGTTCGGCACCACAGCCAAAGGTAATGAACTGAAAACACAAATAAATAATGTTGTTAAAGAAAACTGTGCAGTTGTGATACCCCCGAGACACTGCCTCAGGGAATGTAGCAATTTTATTGCTGTTTTGTATTACCTAACACAGCTTTCCATTTTCTTTTAAACTGAAAGTACTGTGTGTTGATAACATTTTAATAAAGGTTGTTCTTTTTTGGTTTTATGGAGAAATAGAGTAGGATTTTCTGTAATTAAAAACAGCTGCCACAGAACTGTGCTTAAGAGGTGGGATTGGGGTTCTGAGCAATACGTGATGATGAGTGAGATAACACTTGTAAGGAGCAGAACTCAGTAGAAGCTTTGATTGAGGTGAGATATGCATTCAATATGTGTATCTTACATCAGTTTTGACATTGCCACTCTAGAAAACAAATCTGACCCAGTTTGGGGAGTATGTTGAGCCTTACAGGGCTGCAATGTCTCATCATGAGTGGTGTAACACTGTAAGTTGTGTACTTCCAGAGGAAAGATTCATGTGAAGTCACTGCAGTGGTAGCGGTCCCCCAGTGCCTTTCACTTCTCTGGCCAAGGGCTGTGCCCCAATTCCACCCCCATGGCTAAGGGGAGAAACTGTTAGAAACCTGGTAATACGTGTGTGGTTTTTGCTGTGAAGACATGGCACCTGGTCTCTGTTAAATGAAAAGCAATCTCACTGTTCCTTTGGAAAACTTTGGAGGACAGCTCGGCTGACCCTCCAAAAGTAGTAAGCATTCTGCAGGCTTTGAGATCAACTGCATGAAATGGCTGTATGCATAAGCATTCTCCATTCTGGAGTACCATGACTCAAAAACCTGTCATACTTAGCCTTTGTGCTGGGTACTTGGAAGAAGTGGTGTTGTGCCCTCTAAGTGATGTGCCTTCCTCCCCCCCCATAAGTAGGCACCAGTCTGGCTTGTGGGGACAGAAGCATGGGTATGGGAATTGAGTTCTTAATGTCTTGATGTATTTGCTAGTGCATCTAGCTTTGTATCAATACCTGCTCATGATTCATTAGGGTTCGATGTTTTCAACAAAGGGCATCAATTAATGTTTGTGGAGTTCATTAGAAACATGATCATACATCCACACACATATTGTACTTAGACGTGCAATATAATGTGCTGTGCAATGAGCTGTGGGGCAGTGATGATTAAGCAGCATAGCATCTTTCTTCCCAATTGTATGCCTCTGTTTATTATTTCTGGGACTGCAGTTCTCTTTCCTCAGTCTGATTCATTCTGAGTCATACAAAACACGTCCTCATTGAAATGGGGTGCACAGCAGCAAGGGCTGTCAAGCTAGTTCTGCACCATTAGGTAATTGTTTGAGTCTTTTCTAGTGGAGATGTCTGTTATGCAAGCAGTACAAAAAGACTAGGAGAATGTGGGCGTCTGGTGGGAGGATTCGAAGTTAGAGGAAAAATACATATTAGAAAAAGCTTGAGCTTGCTTATTAATAACTTGCCAATATTTCCATTTTAAAATATTTGTACAGTATAATTCCAGGTATGGAAATGATTGCTTATACGCAGAGTTAATCCTCTTTGATTCAGTGAAAAAGGACCATGAAGAGTCATATATTTGGGGGTAGATTTGAGGCCCAGTACTGGATCAGTTCTTATGATAGACATTAGTGGAATTATATATTAAAATGTGTCTCAGACCTCAGAATGTGAGATATTTGGTGATTTTTATCTAATAATTTGTCAGTCTCACTTGATAACACACCAGCAACTTCTATCCATTGTTCTCATCCTTTAGTCTCATTGGGTAAGAAGTTTTGTAGGACATATTCTGATTTACAAACAAGGTTACCTCCTTGTGTGAAGGGTAGAATTTGAGGCAGATAGTACAACAATAAATATATTTTAAATTAATTTTCTCATCTACTGACTAAAATTCAAAAGCTGTTTACTCAGAAACAGGCAGCAGCCTACTCCTCCACTGCTTGGAGAGATATCAGATTGAAGAAGACAGCCACCAAGGATAGCACATTAGAAATGACATCTATAGTTACAAAGGGATGAGGCACTTCCCTCCCCCATATTTTGAGCAGGTTAAGAAGGATCATTATGTATAGCTGAAAAATCACCTGTTCCCTCATCTCACTGATGGGAGAAGAAGAAAATGTCTGGATAGTTGATTTGGAGTAAGAAGCAGAAGAAACAGAATAGCTGACATGAAATATGCTTCATTTTTAAAGCATTGGTTGAAGTACAGTTGATTTGATTTGCTTTCATAGCAGCTGGGAGTTAGGTTAGATAGAAGCATGAACAGAACTGCCTGAAAAGGAAGAAGGGGAAAATTACTGTATTAGTGCAAAAAAAGCCAGGGCACTATTAATGAAAATACAAGAAAATTGTATGTTTTTTCCTTTCTTTGAAGTAGAGTACTATATAAAGATAAAATGTGTAAGCCTGTTGTTTTACATGTAATGCATCTCTTATTTATTTTAAATCCTTTTTAGGTTTGAGATACCTTCAATGGCCATGAATTATGAGAGTGTCTTTTTTAACTGTGTAGCTTTCAGTAAAATCCATTATCAGTTCTTTGTTTGAATTCAGTTCACATTGTCTTCTCATAGGCTATAAAGAGGCTCAATCTGTTCCAGAACAGTAATCACAATCCATTAAACTCTGTTCCCTGTAGTCTTTGTTCCCAGTTACATGTGATTGCGTGTGAGTGGAAACGAAAAAAATCTTTAAGCAGCCTTGCAAAATCGTCATGAAGGTTTATCATTCCAGGCAAAACATATACTTCCTTTAGAGTGATGATAATATACCTGGAAAATTTAAGTATGTTTTGCTTGCCCTATTAAAAAGCAGCATCCCATGCTACCCTGTCCAAACCAATCCCACCCTGGAGGAGTGTGATTCATACACAAAATTGTATCTAAAAGAAGTATTCCTGTATTAACTCATTACTGTTCTTGCTCACTAACTTAATCTACGTGTCATGAAAAGAAGCCAGGAACAAAAAAAGCCTTTCAGGTTAACTTCAGAGATAATGGAGCTCATGATCTAAAAGGTTGTCTCTGTAAATAGAAGGTCTGATGTTTTTTTCTTCACATCAAACCTGTTTTGAACTGCTTTAACTCTATTGATTTCAGAGAGGAAGATTATAAATATGGTTTAAGATCATAAGGTTATTGACAGATTGAAGTTAAATAATAAATAGAGTAATAAAGGATGCTAGATTAAAGCTGCAGCCCTGTGTGGTTTTCAATGTGTTTTCAGTGTAAAGGGGTGAAGAGCTTCAAAAATGAGCCTCAGCTGAGCAGCCGGTCTGATCACAGCAGTTGAAAGAGCTGCAGAAGTAGATTTCTAGTGTTTTTCTATGCTATTTGTATTGCTAATGATATTCTTAGAGTAGTGGGGTATACTGTGGAGAGCTTCAGTGAAGCTAAGGTATTTTGGTTTTTATTTAGCTATGTTAGATGAATCTGCTCAAATGAAGAATACTGAAAGAATGAATTTCATCAGAAAACAGCATTTCAGTGTTTTAGTCCCAGATGATTCGTATCTTTGACTTGAAATGAGCAAGTTGGTTTGGTTTCAGTGGGCTACTCACATGCAGTCCAGATCTTCAGTTGTTTTGCTGTAACAACACCAATGTCTTCTGCATTTTAGGCTCAAGCCTAACAGAGGGCTATAACCAGCTCCAGTAGCTGCACAGTGTAATTTGAGTTCTTTGGTCTTTTACGTAGACTGTCTTTCCACAACCCTCTGGACAGTAAATTCAAGCAGTGTTGTTAGAACCAGCTTTAGTTTCTTCTCTTAGCCTTTAAAAGAAAATGCTTACATTTTAATGGAAAAATGATTGCAGCAAATTTCAGGAGTGGGCTCTGATGCTGAATGGTAAGATGCTGATCAGGAGAGCACCCTGAGCATCTTTTCCTTTGTTATTCTTCTGGGATTCATAGAAGTATAACCCATTCTTTTCAAGGCACCAGAGAGCCTCAGGAATTAGTGTTGCAGTCTCTCTTGAGAAGTATTGCCTATTACAGAATGAAAAGAGCTTCTAAAGGTAATATTTGGTGGCTTACCACAGGTATTTCTCTTTTTATAAAAACAAGCACAATCAAGCTGGAGTATTTACTTATTCTTTTCCTCTCAAAATAAATGCTTTACTGGTGTTTTGTAAAAAGAATGAATATCTGCCAGCAAGCTATTATTCCTGAGGAGCTATACAAAACCATGCAGTGTGTATGAATGGAGGAAAGAAAGATTTGGTGAGAAATATATTTCCATCTTTTGTATTGCTTCTTTATAACAAAAGAGAAAAGTCTACTTTATGAAAATATTTTGACAGTGTCCTGTTAAATGTGAGCTTTGATTTCAAGCATTTAATCTGCAGCATGATTTGACTGTGAAACAGACATAGTAATTATCTGGCCTGTTCTTCCTATTTTGTATAACAAATTTGTTTAATTGAAAGTTGGATAGCAACTTGAAACCAAATATACTGAGTGTGTATTTGGGTGAAATGGAAGGGATCTAGAGTGAAAAAGAAGTGTGTTACACAGTGGACAACTGTACCATATATGGAGGCTTCATTTATCAGTGCTAGGGTGGTAGTTTATGAAAGCCAAGGCACATGTGGGTTTATAACCTGTTAGAAAATATGCTTCACACAGATGTATATGAAGTTGACTAGCAGATTGGACATGGTCAGTGACCAAAATACTAGCTTAAAGTGCTTTTGAGAGCCATCTGAGCATGGTCCTAGTCAACCGTAGATGTGAAATATTTCATTTTATTTTCTTGTAAAATTAATGCGGTCCTAGACAGAGAAGAAATTCTGTGACAGATATATGTTATATGGGTTAACCATTTTGTCTGTGGAAATGTATAATATATGTAATATATTTGTAATGTAGCAGCCATATGTACACTATATGTAAGAAAATACTGGAAAATGAAGGTTCAAAATAATTCTCAGGTAATTTCCTTTTAGAAGTGCTTCTGATTTTAGTTTGGATATGAACCTTTGATAAGAATATGTGTATTGCATTTTCAGTTTTGTAGTTTGGAATTTCAGATAAGAATTAAGGAAGACTGTGTAAGTATGCATTGGATATCCAAGACTGCTATCTGAAATTTAACATAAGAAGTATTCTTTTGTCAAATTGCAAGAGATCTTTCCTAACATGTATTTCCAGAAATATCAGGACAAACACAAAGTTTACACTCTTATTGTTTTCCGTCCTCAGAGGAAAATAACACTGACATCTTGGGGATCAAACCTCCTTTTAATAGGTTCATGACCACAGGCATTTTTGATACTGTAAAGTATCGCAATTTGGCCTTTTCTGAAGGATATGAATCCTCTTTAATCTGTGTCATATGACAGACTATGCAGGTATTTGATATGTTTTATAGCATAGTGCTAGATATCTATGTTTAGGCAGTTGAATTTAGACGTTAATTTGCTTGAAACAAATATTAAAATGATGACTAGACTTTAAAAAAACCCAACAGATCATTAATACTGATTTGGACATCAGAGAAAGGCTTCAGTGGAATGGTGTTAATTAGATTTAGGGTCTTGCACCAAGTAATGTAGATAAAGCCAAACAGATGATTGCTGAATGAGTATGAACCATTTAATGTAGAATAGAATAGGTACTCCACTTAAGGCACAGTAGACTAGCCATCTAATTGATTACTTTTATATTAAGGCTTATATCAAGTTTGCTTAACAACCACAGACTTCCTGTGGTGGGTTGACCCTGGCTGTAGGACAGGTGACCACCAAGCTGCTCTATCACTCCTCACTGCACAGGGGAGTGAAAATACAACAAAAGGCTTGTAGGTCAAGATAAAGACTGGGGAAGATCACTCACCAGTTACTGTAACAGGTGAAACAGAGTCACCTTGGGGAAGTTAGTATAATTTATTATGAATCAAATCAGGACAGGATAATGAGAAATACAACCGAATCTCAAGCCCAGCTTCCCTCACCCCCTCCCTTCTTCCTGGGCTCAATGTTACTCCTGAATTCCCCACCTCCTTCCCTCCCCACCAGCACAGGGAGATGGGAGATGGGGGCTGCAGTCAGTTCATCACACGTTGTTTCTGCTGCTCCTTCCTTCCTAGGGGGAGGACTTCTCACACTCTTCTCTGCTCCAGCGTGGGGTCCTTATCACAGGACAGTCCTCCATGAACTTCTCCAATGTGAGTCCTTCCCACAGGCTTCAGTTCTTGATAAACTGCTCCAGCTTGGGTGCTTTCCATGGGGTGCAGTCCTGCAGGAACAGACTGCTCCAGCATGAGTCCCCCACGGGGTCACCTCTCCTGCAGCAAACCTGCTCCAGTGCAGGCTTCCTGCAGCATCATGGCCTCTTTCAGGCATTCCCCTGTTCTGGTGAAGTGTCCTCCATGAGATACAGGTGGAGATCTGCTCCACCATGGACCTCCATGGCCTACAGCGGCACAGCCTGCCTCAGCATGGTTGGCCCAACAGGCTGCAGGGGAATATCTGCTCTGGTGCCTGGAGCATATCCTGCCCTCCTTCTTCACTGGTTTCCATATTTGCAGAGCTATTGCTTTCATGTATTCTCATTTCTGTCTCTGGCTGCAATTGGTATTGCACAGTTTTGTTTCTTCTTCTTAAAATGTTATCCCGGAGGTGCTACTGCTGTCACCCATGGTCTCAGCCTTGGCCAGTGTCATATCCATCTTGAAACCTGCTGGCATTGGCTCTGTTGAGCAGCGGGCAAGCTTCTAGCTGCTCCTTAGAGATGTCTTCTCTAAGACCCCACCCTACCAAAACCTTGCCAGGTAAACCAAATGCACCTCCATTCTTGGTTCTTTGCTTTAGAGGCTTTTACTCTTTTAACAGTTTTTTGTTTGGAAGAAACAGAAAACACTGAGAAAACTTAGTTTTTTCTCTATCCAAAGTGAAATTAGTAACAGAGTTAAGTATCTCATTTCCAGTGTGCTGGAAAGTGATGCTAGTATTCAAAGTGAGTGTGGTGAAGAAACCACCTAAATATAGCCTTCAAAGAATAGATATCTAAATATTTCATCATCAAAAGTATCATGAACCTTCTGCAATTACTGTAAGTATGAAACACTGTAAACTGTACAAAAAACATGAGTAATTTAAAATTAGGAAATACTGCAAGTATATAATAGTTGAGCTATGCTGTATTGTCAAGAAATTGCAGCAAACACATACACAAGATTAAGCATTTACATTACAAATATCAACCCAGGTAGTCAGCACTCCTGTTTGTATTCCAAGCACCTGGTGAAAGGTGATTTTATGCAACATGTATTCTCTCTGTCCCAGCTCTCAGGCCTTTCATTTCCCCATTAATTTTGTGGTCTATCTGAGGAAGTACTTGGTCACTCCAATTGTGTCCGGCTACAACAACCACTATGAATCTGCTGTTGACAACTGGAAAACACTGTGGTGCTGAAGGATGTGAGCTTTCCAGTTACATACTTCTGACATCTAGACTGTCAAATTCTTCTTGTGTTTCCCTACATTGAGTAAAAGCCCTAAGAAAAATTACACCAAATTTGCAATAAGTAAGGGTTCCCCTTAAACTATGAAATCTCTGAATAGCTGCTACTTAAGCATTCAGGATGGTATTTGTTTCTCTAGTGGTGTAATACCTAATTTCTGATCCATAAAAAATGTCAGAAGCAGCAGCTTGTTTTTTCATTGTTACTGTAACACCATTATTTTGGAATTGTAAGGATAAACATAATTGGCTATAAATTGCAACTAAATGCTAATTTGGGCCTCCAGTCTTTCCTTCCTGTGTTATTGTTTCTCACTTACTTTTGGTTGGAAATCAAAAGAAGGAACCAGAAGGCTAAAAGCTTTTCTCCCAGCAGTATGTGTATATACTTGTATGTGTTATGAAAGTGTGTGCTGATTGCAGCAGCGGGAGCCAGCTTCAGGGTACAAAACCTGTTTTTTCTGCCTGATATTTCCTGTTCAGAAAATAATCTTGCCTGCATGTGTGTGCATGCATACACACACACACACCCCCACACACCCCCTTGAAGCATAACGTAGGCTGGAATTCATCAGTGTGTTGCCCATAGCTCTGTGTGAGCTAACCTCATTTGCAATACACAATCTTCTTTAGCTCCTGGAAAAAAAAATAAATTAAATTGTTTCAATACTCTGTAGATTTTATTTCAGTAAATCCAAAAATGTATAATTTCTTTTTACATAGAATATAATGTGTTCTAGTACAACAAATTGTTGGTCCTTCCCAGAGAGAAGGAGCTTCGTATGTTCTTTCTTTTTTAATAAAAGGGGGAGTTTTCTGTTTGACAGCCCAGAATGAGAAGCTTGAGATAGAAATACCAGGAGTCAGCTCATCAGTTATCTGGGGAAAACTGGAGATGAGCATCAAAATGAGTGTCCAAATCAAATGACAGTGTCAAAATTTCCATCTTGAAAGGCTGTGTGTAAAAAATTGCAGGCATACCTGTTATGCCGTGAAACTGCAGCAATAATGACATTTTAAACTGCTTTTAAACTTGAGCTTCTTAAGTTAATCTAACAGTGGAAAATGTTATGCTTGTAGAAGACATAAACAGTTATGAACATTAACATAAGGAAAAGATGTCCATTTCATAGATATGCAAATTCAACATGACTTTTGTTTGTCATCTTATTCTATATTTGGGGTGGAAGGCTACATTTTCAACCAGTACCGGAGTAGAGTACCAAGGAACTAAGAAGCTGCTTCCTTTCTCATTAAAATTGGGTAAAATGCAGAAGTAATGGGCAGGTTTTGAAAAACATAGCCAGTAGCAACTGAAGGACCGTGTCATCCTAATACTGGGCAGGATAATAGTATATTGGCTTAAGTTTTTGCTTCTCAGTACGGACCTCAGTACTGAGAGTCTTAAAATTTTTACTTCTACAAAGCCATCTGAGAGATATTTCTTACATCATAGAACCATGGAATCATAGAACGATTTGGTTTGGAAGGGACCTTAAGGATCATCCAGTTGCAACCTCCTGCCACCTTTCACTAGATCAGGTTGCTCAAAGCCCCATCCAGGCTGGCCTTGAATGCTTCCAGGCATGGGGCATCCGCAGCTTCTCTGGGCAGCCTGTGCCACTGCCTCACTACCCTCATAGCGAAGAATTTTTTCTAATGTCTAATCTAAATCTCTCATTTGTCAGCTTGGAGCCATTCCCCCTTGTCCCATCCCTACATGCCCTTGTATGAAGTCCCTCTTAAGATTTCTTGTAGAGCCCTTTAGATACTGGAAGCTGCTCTAAGGTCTCCCCCCTGAGCTTTCTCTGGGCTGAACAAGCCAAATTCTCAGCCTGTCTTCATAGGAGAAGTGCTTCAGCCCTCTAATCATCTTTGTGCCCCTTCTCTGGACTCATTCGAGAAGGTCCCCCTCTTGTGTTGGATGCCCCTGAGCTGGTGCAGCACTGCAGGTGGGGTCTCACAAGAGTGGAGAAAAGTCAGAGAATCACCTTCCTTGAGCTGCTGATCACACTCCTTTTACTGCAGCCCAGCATATGTTGGCTTTTGTGGGCTGCACAAGCACACTGCTGAGTCATGTTGAGCTTTTTGTCAACCAACACCTTCAAGTCCTTCTCCTTGGGGCTGTGCCCAGCTTTCATTTATGCTTTTGATTGTACCAACCCAGGTACAATCTTTGCACTTGGCCTTGTTGAACTTCATGAGATTGGCACTGGCCCACATCTCCAGCCTGTCCATGTCACTCCTGGATGAGATCCGTTCCCTCTAGCATGTTGACTGCACCACACAGTTTGGTGTTGTTGACAATCATGCTGAGGGCACTCAATCCCACTGTCCATGTCACCAACAAAGATGTTGAACATCACCAGTCCCAACACTGACCCCTGAGGAACACCACTTGTCACTGATCTCCACTTGGACTTTAAGCCATTGACCACAACTCTTTGGGTGCAACCATCCAGCCAATTCCGTATCTACCTTATGGTTGATCCATCAAATCCATGCCTTTCCAGTTTAGAGACAAAGATGTCAAGCAAGACAATGTCAAATGCCTTGCACATCCAAGTAGATGACATCAGTGGCTTTTCCCTTATCCACCAAAGACATAGCCCCATTGTAGAAGGCCAACAGATTTGTCAGTTATGATTTGCCCTTGGTGAAGTGTCATGGGTTCAGCAGTAGCAGTCATTTTTCTCCTTCTTAGTAGCTGGTGCAGCACTGTGTTTTTGACTTGT